>JAMKCH010065731.1:0-17587 GCA_023653785.1 Ophioderma brevispina
ACAGTATTTGCGTAAATGGGCCTGTAATATTACAGTATGTGTAACCAATTTATCGGGACTAATTGTGCAATTTTATACACCATGTGTACACCCGCATTTCCACGTTGAAGGTCACCCTGTAACAATTAGAGTAACAATGTTGCAGCCATGTTACAAGAAAGAACCAGAAATATAAAATGCTTAAAATACAACATAAAATTGTTTTTCCTGTGGTGTTTTTCTTGGGGTCTTTTATTTTGCAAACTTTTTGAGTAAAATATGACCAAAATGAAACTCAGCCCTTTTTACACAATAATGAACCCGGTAATGACAGATAGGATTATGTACAGTGCACACTCAGCATATTTGACATGTTTGAAGCCCCCCCCCCCCCCCCCCCCCCCGTTTTTTGACAAATTTCATTGTCAGCCTTCATGGACGATCATTTTAGTAAGCTTCCATTACTTTGTTTGTGGCATCGTTGTATTTTATCCAGTGAACTTTCACGTCACATATGGACACAAAAGAAATTGAATTTGCATAACACAGTAATCGTGAAGTACCAATTTTTTGCTGTAGTAATTAGTCCACACCAGTACCACCATGATATGTACTGATTAGCTCCCAGCGATCACGCGACAATGTCTGACTGAAACAGAAGGCACGAATTTTTGCACCAAAATAATACGTTGGGTATCATAGGAAACTTCAAATGAAATACGTAATCTAAATCCATATTTGATGTTTTGCAGTAGTAGGCCTAGCTTCTTGTCTCTTTTCATCACCAAGAAATAATAGTTTTACATAGAAATTAGCACAAAGGTCAACTCACTGGAGAATGTATAATTAAGCCGAACAAACATGAATAATAACTACGTACCCGGGACGAAGGTGCCCCCATTTTTAATTAAATTGAACGTATTACTCTTTGTCACCCCCACCGGAGATTCAATACGCATTAAATACTGTTTACAATACGGTTTTTGCAATTCAATGAATTTATCACTATCAGCAGTTTTTGAACAATGTCGAATACATAAACCCCCGAGCAATCGCAAGTCACGATGGGAAGGGGATCACCGGAATCAGGACGAGTACACATTTCCACATGGCGGTCAAACATGACGCCGCCGCGGTCAACATGTCAGCCGCCAGGGGAATAAAAATTCCTTTAAAAAGGAAAAGAGGCGCCCCAAGGAGGGAGTCTTGTTTGGGTTTTTGTGGTTGGGAAGGAAAATTTTGTAAGAAAGAAACGGTAGACACAATCTCAGATTGAATTCGCGAAGTTTTTTGAACTTTTTAGTACAAAGGGTTTGAAATAAGTATAAAAAATAGATATTATTGAATTACAAGAATATAGTATGAACAGTTTAGTTGGTGGGAAAAGTTGCAATTTTGTATAGGAGCCAATACCAAATTAGAGTATATAGGGAATATAAGGAAATAGGACAGGAAAGCTTTATTTTTGTAGGCAAATACAAGGTAAAAGAAATTGTTTAAGTGGTTAACCACAATGAGTACGTACTACGAAAATATTGAGTTGCTTATTAATTTTTGTTGCACTTATAGGAATTGGAAATGGTTTATTGCAGCATTTTAGGGAGTGGAATTTGTTTATTGAGCACTGTTGGCAGAAACAGTGATGGGGTGGGATTTTGTGAGACGGCCTTTTGGTGGTCAATGATAGGTTTAAAGACTTGCCCTGATAGTGACCATTGACTTCAGAAACAATGAGGGTTGTGCTGGTAAACCATAAAGGATGTTGGTGTTAATTTATTAGCATATTTCCAATGAGGTCATGTTACATGTTCAGTCATTTTACAACGTGACTTCACACGACATTTGACTGTATGAGCTTTTGGACATTATTAACAAATGAGGGTATCTATGTTGACACCTGATTTTATAAACCGCTATCTAAAAGTGCATATAAAAAAATCAATGCTTGTCAATTTTCACCAAATTGAAAGGGTAATTAGAGAAACGTACAGGTGAGACTCAAATCATACATTAAAATGTTGCCATCAAGTATATTTTGCATAAATATGGGCTAATTCATAAATTTGCGATATTCGCTGTGTTGGGACTATCGGTGAATTTATGACCACAAAAATCGTATAAAAAAAAAATGCCTAGTTAAGTTTCACCAGGATTGATTTGAAGTGTTTATTTTGAATTATGATCCAAGTGGGCCCTTAATATAAAATAAAAAGTTGAGACCAAGGATTTATTAATAATTTGCCATAATTGGAGCCTACTTTGCCAATAAAATGGTAAAAGAAGGAGCTTGTTCATTTACGCTAATAGGGGCCATACCCGAGCCCAAAAACACTAGAATTTCGCGGTTCTCGGCTTTCGTGGTGTGCGGCGGGGTACCAAGGTTAGGGTGTTTGGTTTGTGGGAACAACGCCAGGTTTCCAGATTATTAAAGGGTGTGCCACTCACCTCTTTCCACAACAACAAAACCCATCCAATTCAGTTTCTCATTTTCCACCAAATTGAAAAAATGAAACAAAATCACTTAAAAAAAACAATAGATTTAATTATTTTTATAAAATTGAGTGTATATTTTGTTTTTTGATTCATTTTTCCACTTTTGTTTTTCTTTTTTTATTCTATTTGTTCAATCGTATTTTTATTTTGGGTCGCTTTGTTTGTCACATTTCAATTTTTATTTTTATAATGTTTAAAAACATTTCTTCGTTATTTATTTTTTAATGTATTTGTCATTTTTTTTTATTTAATATTCGGGTTTATTCGTTCAATTTCAATTAATTTGTATTACTTTTTAGTTTTAATTTACTTTGTTATATTTTGCTCATTTTAAATGCTGATTTTATTGTTTCATTAATTTTGTTAGTATTCTTTTCGTATATTTGATTATTCTTATTTTTTTTAAAACTTTTATTACTTATAACGGTGCTTCGTATTTAGGTCCAAGTTTCATTATTTATATTGCTGTTTTATTTTAATTAGTTTTACTAAACCACGCCACATCTTTCCTGAAAAAACTCCTTGCTTTCATATTTTATTCAACGTTATTTTTGTGTATGTTAGTTGCATTTGTTATATTTTTACATTTATTTTTGTTTATTAACTTTTTATTAGGCCAATGGAGTGGATATTAGTTCCAGTTACCCGCCAAACCCGAATTTCATTTTGTCAAAAACTTTATGATTGTGGGTTAAAAGTCATATTTTTGCAATCTTTAAATACAGATCATAACTTTCAGCTTTTCATAATATCAGGCATGTCGGTCTGATCATTTTAACATATTTTGCTGGCCGAGGGGGTTTCGTAGTGGTTAATAATGACAATTTTAGATTCTCGTACAATGCTCCGATCATACTCTGCGATCGAGCTTACACTATTCATCTTGAAAAATTGTTGATTTTTTTGTCAAAAATATTACTGAAAAGTATCCAACTGTTAATAAAGTCTGATATATGAATTCAGGTTAGACACCATCTTATACCAATGACGTAAACATTTTATGAAATCTGTAAATAAGTGAATATGAATAGTGACCTCCTTTTTCGAACAGTCAACTGGAAACTAAACATCCAATTTCCTTGGCCTTAATGATTTGTTTTATTTAATCTGCTTATATTATTTTTATGTATTTGTAATTAATTTTAATTAATATTGTTGTTCTTGAAATTCTTATTTGTTTCCGTCTTTTCTTTCTATTTTTCATTTTAGCGTTTTCTATTGTTCACTCATGTTCAGATGTTAATTCTTTTGAATTTATTTTGTATTTTATTTATATTTAAATTTATTTTCTTTTGTTCCATTGTTTAATATTTTTTTTCATTCATTTTGTTATTAATTTAATTGCTTATATTCTTATGTATTTTTAATTTTAATTTTAAGTTAATATTGTTTTTTCTTTTAAAATCTTATTTGTTATTTGTCTTTCTTTTTTTATTGTAATTTAGAGTTTTTCTTTTTTACTCATTGTTAATTGTTAATTCTTTGACTTTTTTATTTTATCTATGTTAAAATTTATTTTCTTGTTCCGTTCTAATTTTGTCAGTTCATTATTATTATTTTTCATTTTGGCCTACTTCTTCCCACTTCGTGATTCAATGACAATTTAAGCCGTGTAGGTTGTTAAAATAAAGAAAAAAGGGGAAACAGGGAGAAAAAAAAGCAAAAACAACGGCACATCGTTCCGGTAACAAACAGCTCAAACAAGAACAAATACTAAATAACAACAATGAAATATTCAAAACTCCTTAACCGATTTCGACCCAGGACCAACGGGGGGCAATAATACAGAGGGTTAGCGCCTTGACCCACTGGGCCACATAGGAACTTACTATATAGTTTTACAAAAGTAAAGATGCACATGACACCAACAAAAATTGCAACAGAAGGTTTTTTGGAATTTTCTGGTAGATTAAGGTCAGCTTAACATTATATCAAAAGTTGCACAAAATCGAAGTCCCAGAAAGTGTTCACACTATGGGAAGGGGATCACCTGAATCAGACGATACACATTCTAACATGGCGGACAACATGACGCCGCCCGCGGGTCAACATGTCTAGCCCTCCGGGGAATAAAAAATTCCTTAAAAGGAAAGGGGCGCGGCCCCCCGCCCAAGGGTTGAGGTCTTGTTTGGCTTGTTCATGTGGTTGCGGAATACTTTTGAAGAAAGAAAACGGTTTTAGACACCCATATCAGATTGAATTCTCGAAGTTTTATTGCAACTGTTTAGTACAAAAGTGTTTGAAATAAGTATAAATAAAAATAGATATTATATTGAAAGACAAGAATATAGTATAAAAGTTTTAGTTTTGTTGGTGATTGTAGTTGCAATTTTGTATAGGAACCAATACCAAATTAGCGTTTTATAGGGAAATATAAGAAATTAGGAAAGCTTTATTTTTGTAGGGCAAATACAAGTAAAAGAAAGTGTTTAAGTGTTGTCACAAATGAACACTATACTAAGAAAATTACTTGGTTGTTTGTTAATCTTATGTTGCACTTATAAGAATGGGAAATGGTTTTTTTCGATTTTAGGGAGGGGATTTGGTATTGAAGGCACTGTTTGGCAGAAGCGAACAGCTATGGGGTGGGGAAAAATAATTTTTGAGAGTTTGCATATTTGTTGTGGTCAATGATGGTTTTTCAAATGACCTGTTGGCCCTTGATAGTGACCATTGACTTCAGAAACAAATGCGGGGTGCTTGTAAAACCATCAATGAGTTTGGTTGTAATTGAAATAGCAGATTTTCCAATGAGGCAATGTTACATTTTCAGTCATTTTCTGCTGTGACTTCCAAGACATTTGACTTAGGATGAGGCTTTGACTATAACAAAATGGAGGGTATCCATGTTGCACCCTTTGATTTATAAACGCTATTAAAATTGCATAAAAAATCAATGCTCTGTTTCAATTTCACAATTTGAAAAGGTTAATAGAGTAAAAGTACAGGTGAGACTTCAATCATTACATAAAATTGTTGCCCATCAAGTAATATTGTGCATAAATATGCCTAATTTGCATAAATTTGCGATATTCTGCTGTTTTCTGCGAATCGGTGAAATTATGACCACAAAATCGTATAAAAACAAGATCAGGATTAACTTAGGTTAACTTAGCTGGCAAAATCGTTGGGAAAACTAAATGATCCTGTTTGATTAACTGTCCATGGTTATAGTGATGATCTGTTGCAATTTTATGACTTTTTTTATTTTTTTTATCATAATTATAAAATAACATAAAAATGTTCTCTTGAGACCAAGGCACCTCTTTTTAATAATTTGCATTAATTGGAGCCATATTTGCATAAAATGGTTAAAAAGGAGCTGGTTCATTTTACGCCTAATCGGGCTGACCCGAGCAAACAACAACAACTAGAATTTCGAGGTTCTCGGCTTTCGTGGTATGCGGCGGGGGGGCGGGGGTACCCAGGTTAGGGTTGTTGTTTGTGCGGAACAACGCAGGGGGCCAGAGGAGACAAGGGGGGGGGGCCAAATCACCCCGGCCACCAAATCAAAACCCAGCAAGGCAGGGGGCAGGGGCACCAAAGGAAAAAGGACAAAAAAGTGAACGGGGAAAAGAAAACAAGAGAGGGGAAGGAGGGGGAGGAAAAGGTGAGGTATATTTTGGTGGTGTTGAATCATTTTCTTCCACTTTTTTTCTGTTTTTTATTATATTTGTTAAATGTATTTTTATTTGGGTCGCTGTTTTGGTCACATTTCAATTTTTATTTTTATAATGTTTTAAAAAACATTTTTCTTGTATTTCTTTTTTAATGTATTTTGTCATTTTTTTTTTCATTAATATTGCGGGTTTTATTTCGTGCAATAATTGTATTACTTTTTAGTTTTAAAGACTTTTTATATTGTGCTCATTGTAACATGCTTATTTATTGTTTTCATTAATTTTAATAAAATTAAAAAATCCAAATTTTTGATATTTCTTAATTTTTTTTTAAAACTTTGAATACTTACTAACGTTGTTCGTATTTATGCTCCAAGTTTCATTAGTGATTAGTGGGGTTTTTATTTTATTAGTTTTTACTAAACCACGCCCACATCTTTCCTGACAAACTCCTGCTTTTATATTTATCAACGTGTATTTTTTTGTGTATTTTAGTTGCATTTTGGATATTTTTACATTTTTATTTTTGTTTATTACTTTTGGGTAGTAGCCAATGGAATTGGATAGTTAGTTTCCAGTTACCCGACCACCCCGAATTTTAACATTTTTGTCAAAACTTTCATTATTTTGTTCTTAAAAGTCATATTTTTGCAAATCTTAAAAACCGATCATAACTTTTCAGTTCTCATAATATTCAGGCATGCCGGGCTGATCCTTTTAACATATTTTGTGGCCGAGGGGGGTTTACTTAGTGGATAATACCTGAAATTTAAAATGTCCCTACCAATGCTCCTGAACTAGTTCCAATAATTGTAAATATATAAAAAAAATAAAAAATTGTTTTTGATTTTTTGAAGGCAATATTACTTAAACGAGCCAAAATGTATAAAGTCGATATTGAATTTCAGGTGTAGACACCATCTTATACCATGACGTAACCAATTTATATGAAATCTGAACATTAATGAATAATGAAATGTGACCTCCTTTTTCGAACAGTCAACTGGAAAATAACAATCCAATTCCTTGGCCTTAATGATCTTTTGTTTTTATTTAATCTGCTTATATTATTTTTATGTATTTTTAATTAATTTTAATTTTAATTTGGTTTCTTTTAAATTCTTATTGTTCCTCTTTTCTTTTTTAGTTGTATTTAGCGTTTTCTAGTTTTCACTCAGTTCAATGTTAATGCTTTGGAATTTTATTTTGGATTTTATTTAGATTTTAAATTTATTTTCATTTGTTCCATTGTAATTTTTTTTCATTTAACGTTTTGGTATAATTAATGTGCTTATATTATTTATGTATTTTTAATTAAATTTTAAGTTAATATTGTTTTTTCTTTTAAAAATCTTATTTGTTATGTCTTTTCTTTTTTATTTGTAATTTAAGCGTTGTCTTTTTTCACTCTTGTTTCAATTGTTAATTCTTTTGAATTTTTTATTTTATATATGTTTAAAATTTATTTTCTTTTGTTTCGTTCTAATTTTGTCAGTGTCATTATTATATTTTCATTTTGGCTACGTATTCCCAATTCGTGATTCCAGTTAAGCAGTGTAGGTTGTAAAAAAAGAAAAAGAGGGGAAAAGGGAGATAAAAAAGGGGGCCCCCCAAAAACAACGGCACATCTTTCCTGGTAACAAAAACAGCTCAAAAAGAACAAAACTAAATAAACAACAATGAACTATCAAACTTCCTTAACCGATTTCGAACCCCGGACCAACGGGGGAAAATTAAACATGAGTGTTAGCCTTTAGACCAATGGGCCACATAGGAATTACTATAGTAGAGTTAAAGATGCACATGACCCCAAAAAATTTGCAACAGAAGGTTTTTTGGGCATTTTCTGGTAGATTAAGGTCAGCTGAACAATATTATCAAAAGTTGCACAAAATCGAGTCCCAGATAGTGTTCAAACTATGACATAAACAAATGGCCGCCATCCGCCATTTTGAAAAAAACATTAATCTCTATCTCTGGCAATTAAAGAAGCTAAAAGGACAACGAGATGTCTATTTACTGATTCAAGCATAAACAATCCATTAAAATCAGTTTATGAAAGTGAGATATCATCGTGACCTTAAATCCAATATGGCTGCCATTCCGCCAATTGGAAAGGTACAAATTCAGTAGTCTCCGGTACCGGATGTGCCAAAAAAAGACAACAAGGTTGTCATTTCCTACTAATTCTGCATAAAAAACCATTATAAAATGGGTTTTATGACAGTGGACGATATCATCCTGACCTATAAATTCAATATGGCTGCATATGTCAATCAATTTAATTTTTAAAAAGTTACAATTTTCTGTACCACCTGGGCCAAAATGACAATTTTTTATGTAACACTAAAGAAATAATTAAGATGGTGTTGTAAGTTTGCGAACCTTGATGTCTTATAAAATGGCCACTGTCGGCCATTAAAAATGCCGGAGGAAACTCTGCAACGCGATGTTCCTCGTGCATTTGGGCCGTCTTAACGGAACATGACGCCGATGTTCCTCGTTGCATGGGCCGTCATTCCCGAGAAATGATGCGATGCTTTTCCAGCAATTTCGGGACGGTTGCCGCAGAAGGCGCAATGTTGTCATCAGGCGGGTGACAATGTGTACAAATGCCCATAGACAATTCGATTCGATGGTGATAGCCGCCCACCATTTTCGATAAGTATTTTTTTAATTATGCATAAACGAATTCATGATGTAAACCGGGGGATGACGTTGCGTAATAGCGCCACGCCACGAACTATGATGTAGCGTGATAGCGCCACTCACGACTGGCGACAACTATAAGCTTACAAATTCATGCAGACAGGTGCATAGCATCCATTATATTTATTTATATTACCCTGTTTTTTATTGCATTCGCACGCGAATGTTTCATCGTTGATAGGACGTCTTTCGGTAGTAAGGGCAGCGATGTTTTTCGTTGCATTCGGGCCGTCTTCCGGGAAAAAATGACAGCGATGTTTTCGTTGCATTTGGGCCGTATTCCGGGAAAATTGACGCGATGTTTTTCGTTGCACGGGGCCGTTATTGACTTACGCTACTTACCTGTGCCGGGAAAAACGGCCGAGATGCACTGAAACGCAAAACTTTGGTCTTTGTTGCATCGGGGCCGTTTTAAAAATAAAGATAGATTGCCTTTCGTGCATTTGGGACGTCGGTTCGGGCAAAACGAACCGGTCGGGTTAGGCGTTAACTTCTATTACTATTTAGTCCAAGTTCATTCATCATCAGTCTGAGATCGCGACTGGTAACCTCGTCCAGGTTTTTGCAGAATGTCCCAAGCAGTTGTGAAACTTTTTTTGGATGGTACCTTGTTAGCGTATATGATTCCCAAAGGACTGATTGTTGATCATTGAACAGGGAAACCATTGGTTGCAGCCTTCATCTTCTATCGATTCGGAAGCTATATTGATAGTACAAAATACTCGGGGAACAAAGCTCGTAACACATGGTTACCATGGAAATTGGATCAGCTTCTGCGGAAAACAGAGTTTGTGCCAACCCCCAAATATTCTTGAAATAGTATCGCAACCTGAAAATGCATCGGCAAAGAACAGATAGGAGAAATGTCATCACTGAATAAGCAATTCGAAGCTTGAATAAATACACATGTTTCTCTTGGCGTCGGTCAGGACCAAAAGTGAAAGCGTCATTACAGCCATCTTCTGGCATATTGAGAAAGACTCAGTTAGTATAAACAGATCCCCCGGTGTCTTCCCATTTGGGTTGTTGACCTAATTTATGCCATGGTAACTGAAGTTTTTGCTATATCAACATCTGCATTTCGTTTTTGCCAGCAAAATTTGTCACATGATAGGTCTTCTATTTTGCGATCCTAGTTTTGCGACGTTTCATGTGTGCTGCTTTTGTGTTTGGTTCACCGGTGTATCCATGGAAGACAAGGATGCTTTGTTCTATAAATGGTCAACCGTGAAAAATGCATTAATATCAAGCAATGCAGAACTCTATAGGTGCTTCTCTCTGCTACATGTCAAGCGAGCAAAAAGAAGAACATCCATTCAACAACCATAGTGATCAGATTTTGGCAATGGCTCGGGGCAGCAAGCCGCTGACAAGGACACATGTTTGTAAATGGCCATCAGAAAGTGTGCTCTATCTGGCTTACATTAAAACACACTTGCCTAATGAAAATGGGGGGCATGGTGGATTTGGCGGCCAGTTCGTTGACAAAGCCCTTATCTAAAGACAGGCTCCAGATTGTTATACTAAACAGGAATCTTTGAAATAACAGAGCTTGGTAATATCAGTTACCTTGACAGCCGGAGGAGATGCAAGGGTCTTAAACTTTAGCTTTCCGTTTGTAGCATTATTAGAAAAGTGAGGTTGTTTTCCATTTGTTTGAACTGTATAAGTCTTTGCCTACTTGAGAACAGATCTGTACATGACATCGTCACCAGCATTATCCGGTGCAAATGTTTCTCAAGGGCTTTTCTCTTGTGAAGTGAGAATGCTGTTTTCAAACTGGCTGCAAGCTTTTGACAAGCATTCTTGTCTCTTCCATGCGTGAAGGGTTATTGTGAAAATTATTGCAACTTCACAGTTGAACTAAACCACAAATGCAATACACACATAACATCGCAATACTAGGATCGCAAAAACTAGGTAGACAGCAAATTGCAACAAAATTTGCCGGGAAAAAGAAGACAATCTCAAATGATCTGGTAGAAGGGCTCTCATTAAACTAATGGTGACGAATGCAAAGGGAGAGGACTGCCAAGTAAGTAATCTTGCAGAAGGAGATGCAAGTGTTGATATAGCAAAAAAAAAGGCCAGTCCCCATGGCATAATGTAAAGTCCAAAAATCCATTATTGGTGTGAAGAACAATCTATTGATTACTTCTTCTCCATTATGCAGAAGAGGGCTGTAATGACTACTTTCGTCTGGCAGAGGACAAGAAGGGGGGAAAAGGAAGGAAACATAATATGTGATGATATAAAGCTCTGAAGATTATTCAGTGTGATAAATTTGCGCTATCTGCTGTTTGCCACTTGTATTCTCAGGTTGCGATACTCTTCATAAACATATTATGGTTGGCTAGAGGCTATTTCTCAAAGAGATTCAGGGTGACCCTGGTTACGAGCTGTTCCGGGATGTTTTGGCTCCAAATTAGGGATCCTGAATCGAAAGATGTTGAAGGTTTGCAATGCAATGGTCCCTGTTCAATGGTCAGCAAGTATTTTTTAATGTAACGGCATACCACCCCCCCCCCCCCCCCCCCCGGGCATTTATAAACAGCGAAGAACTAAATCTGTTAAAAAACCATGAGGGGTTTGCCGGCCGAGTAGCGATTGAACCTCCATTTTTGAAGTCGGCCCGATGATAGTAGCAGGAATGTATAAGGAAGGGCATTCCAGAGGTGGACAGTTGAAGGAATACCTAAATTATCTTCGATGGCTGACCATGTTAGATCTTGGCGGGTTATCAACTGCAAGGTCATGAGATCGTATGACCGCCGGAGACGAGGGTTTATACTCTTGAGTTTTAGGCATCAGTTGGCAAGGTAGTTCAGGAGCCTCCTCATAGAACATGCGCGTGGACGAGTGTAGTTTGCTCTAATGCTCTTCAGGATGGTTATAAAAACATGAAAGATGTCATACCAAAAACCTCCACTGCAATTTACTCCACTCTAGGAGAAATTATTTACAGACTTTGGACAAATAGCCCACTAAAAATCACTTTAATTTAAAACAACCATCTCAATGTATTTCTTATACCTCAATTAATAAAAAATAACACCTTATTTCAATCCTTTTTGCCATCTGGTATCAGAGATGAAAGAATACAGACTTTTCAACATGGCGATGGCCAGGCCCATATTGGGGATTTAGAGGCCAAGATTTGTGAATAAAATATCAAATTAATAAAACCCATTTTAAGGATTTGTAATGTAGAATAGTAGGAAATGATATCTTGTGTCATTTTGGCCCATCCGTCACCAGAAATACAGTAATTTATACTTTCCAACATGGCGGATGGCGGCCATATTGGGATTTGGAGGTTAAGGTGATACATAACTTATTAAAAAACCCATTTTAATGGATGTGTGATGCTCGAATTAGTAGGAAATGACATCTTGTTTGTTCTTTTAGCTCATTTATTGACAGAGATCTGAGGGATTTTATGTTTTTTCAAAATGGGCAGATGGCGGGGCCATTTGTTTATGTATAATTGAACACTTTCTGGGACTGCGATTTTGTTGGCAACTTTGATATATATTATACTGCACCTTATACTACAGAAAATGCCAAGAAACCTGTTGCATTTTTTGGGGTTAGTTTGGGTATATGTCATATTTTGATCCTATACTATAACTTCGTGTAATGGCCTCATTGATCACAAATGTGATGGATACCGCTCCGAGGTACCCAATTGACAGACCCAATATGCGTGTGACGTGGAGGATTCCATCATAGAGTGGTTTTGTAAAAAATATTCTAAATTTCGCAAGGGAAAATGGAGAACTTCTTCTTGTTTAAATCTATGCCGAAAGAAATTAATTTTTAGGTCTCGGGTAATCTTCGAGCAACTCCTCATTATTTTTCCACCATTTTGGAACATCCGCTATGTAACATATATCGTGAGGTACGTAGAAACCCCATTTGGCTACATTTTCCTACGGCGGTCCGGAAAGTGTGTAGTCCGTGTCACAGACTGCGAAAGATCCCGAAAGATATTATATTAGTAGCTACCGTTCCTGAAAACGAAGGGGTTCTAATGGAGATTTTTGCATCAGAGGGTCCGTTACTATGTTTTGGTTTTGTAATATGCATCGTGTGGGTCTGAACTATAGAACCTAGCGAGAAAATTGAACGTTTTTTGTTCGGTACTTCGGTGCTCGCAACACGGAAAGTAAGGCACACATTCGCTACGGGCCGCATCCCCTTTAACTTTACGCGGACCGCCGAACATTTTCCAAAGCCAACTAATAGGGCGCCCGTAAGGCGCCCTAAAAATAACCTGGCGCAGTTCGATCTTTATATATCGATTGATAGCTTCAATCTCACTTTCCCATTTGGCATTGTTTCCGGTAGACTTTTTAAAGGAGTCCCACTATTGAATACCCTATCTAATTTTTAAAATTAGTGTCATTTTGTGGACCCTTGGCTTGATTCCCATTTCCCCATGAGGTTTACATACCTTGCCCTATACAATTCATCATAATAGATACTAGCGTTGCCCGCGTCGAAGCGCGGGCATCACCGCTAGCTGATTTGAATGGGAGCTGTCATAAACGGTTGAACACTCTTTACATGACACAAACTTAAAGAGATTTGAACCTACTGTAATTGTCCCCCAAGCCTCGTTCATTGCCTTTCCTATGATGGCTTAATGTGTTATGTCGAGAGCTGTCAAGATTTAGTCCCCCTAACTTCAAACATGAGCTATTAAGCCAGGTGAACATTTCATACTGCCAACTAAATGTGCAAACAAGGAACTCGCACGCACTCCCCCAAGACCCCCCCCCCCCCCCCCCCGCTCCCCCGTTGGGTAGCCTGTGGTCGGAGGAAACTGGCTCTCGTGCGTAGCTAATATTGGGAATGAGGAAGCCCTCTGGGAAGAAAGTTGAGGAAATCGGGAAATGTTGATGGTATCATGAAAATCAATCGTTTTTGGACGCTATCCTTCGATGAATTTCCCCTGAACGGACTGACCTCCCCTCAGAACTGCAGCTTTCTTTGCCACGTATGGGGCCATCTCTAAGGGCGCTGAAAGGACCCGCCCCCATAGATATCTATGGGATTCTTTCTTCGCTACTCCCTTAAAACTGTCCAAGGGGTTTAAAGGGGGGGGGGCTGTCTATCACCAAACCCGTTTGGCACATTCTCATCACCGAATGCCCCCTAGCTTAAAAGCATCAGCCTTAAGGCTTAAAACCCATATTTTCATATCCGGCGGTGTCTTTCCCGTCGATCGGGGTAAAATTCAATTTTTGTGTCAATTCAAACGAACAATAATATAATTTGAATAACTATGTTTCCAGAACTGAATTCAGCGTGATAACCAAAACCAAATCAGTGGTACATGGGCCTATTTGTGCAAATTCCTGCTCCTTCCGGGCACAGACTACAGAGGTGGAAACATTCTGTATAGGCCTATACCTTTGCTCCGATCCTAAGTGCATCTGCACGTTCGTCTCTGTTCCCTGGGCAGTGGCTGCGCATAACCTATTTTTTTTGGGGGGGGGGTGGGGAGAAGTTAAATTTTGGGAAACTCAATTTTGCCGATTGTTTGACCATTTTAGTCCCAAGTGCTGTTTTGCACATTTTTGCCCCAATCACTGATTTTTGCCAAAGATTCTATTATTTTTTTCTGCGGGGGGGGGGGCTGTTCTGCCGGAGAGGATACTGGAAAAAGCAAAAATGCGGGAAATCCACCACACCCCCCTTATGCCACTGGCACCCACGCCACTGCTGTAGGCCTTACCTTTGCTCCGATCCTGGTGCTATTCTGCATTTCTGCTTTCTGTTCCCCTGGCAGTGGCAATGCGCAATACGTTTTCGGGGTTAATTTCGGGGGGGGGAAGAAGTTAATTTTGGGGAACCCAAGTTGCAGACTTTTTGTCTCAAATTGCTGTTTTTTTTCCCAAATTTGTGATTTTTGGCCCCAAATCACTGTTTTTTTTCTAAAGATCCGTTATTTTTCTGGCGGGGGGGGGGGGGGGAAGAACTGGGGGGGGAGAGAGAGGTGGCGATCTGTTCTATACATGCGCACCCTGGCACCGCCATGTCTGGGATTAACTCCCTAGCTACACTATACGCCAATGACCAAGTTGTGACGGATTTAATAAGAGGTATTTGGTTTTGGGTTTGGCTTTTGTTTTGATCGTTAATGTTTTTCTAGTAGATAAATACATGTCCAAACTAATGTTTAATATGCTTTCATAATTTGTCATTTGATGGACATACTATTCGATAACAAACTATAAATTTTTTTTTTTTTAAAATTAAATCTCAACTTTAATTTGGTAATCCACTATAAATGACAATTAACGACATTTCGTTATTCATAAATTGTCATTGGCAATTTTTTAAAAAGTGAAATTTTATAAACATGAAAATATCTGTGATTGATAAACAATCATTTTGAAAAGCTAATAAATGTTATTGTACATTATGAAAAACATTTTACAACTTTATTTTTTTAATGATCAAAAAAATTCAATTCCATGACAATTTTTAATTTGTCAAATAAGACCTTTTTCGTGACAAATTAAATGTTTTCATGCTTGATAAAGATGAAATATCATTCAAACATACGCCCGATGGTTGAACACCTTTTGAACTGCTTTTGAATGACCCATAAAAAAGTAAGTCAAGTCTATGATGAACCTAGTTGTAAATTGCCGAGCTTTTTTAACTACTTCACGTTTTAATAAGTCATGCATGGCTGTAATCGATTTTTATTTTTCTTATTTACTGCGAAAAATACTTCACTTTTTTTTAACCCAATTTGGCCCTTTTCGTGAGCCGGCACTAATTGGTATGTACGTGTCCTTAAAAGGACTGATTTCTCATTTTCAACAACCGGGCAATAACCACCCTGCAAAACTTTTTTATTGGGTATTGTACGAAAAATTTTTAAGGTAGACAATTATCAAATTTCTGCAAAAATTCCTGTTGATCATGACAAATTTTGCAAAAAAAAAAACCCGACCATTGCTCTATACCAAAATTGCATGAAAAAAGGGTCATTGATATACCAAAGGTTGAAAATGGGACCGAGTCTGTGGCACATCCCCGTCTGGTCATTTGTGTTGAGACTCCCCCTTCCCGGGTCAATTCTATTCTATCAAAAACTCAATCCATATACACTTAAATCGGGCCTTCCCCTTTTAAGTTCATACCACTGCAGGTTGTAAACCAGACCGGCTTTCTTCGAGTCTAAAGTAGGGGGCCTATAGCTAAGTATATTTACTTTAGCCTAAAATGTTTATGTCCTTGTCATTCGCTCCAGCCAGTCTTTCTTGAGCATGCAGTACAAACATTATCCAAAGACGCGAGTGTCCAGTCAGTTTTTGTATTCATAATATTCCATGCGAAGTCACCAATTATTTCTTCCAAAAATAACGTTAATGTCATGATGCTAAAAAAAAAAATAATGAATACAAAAAATAGTTTAACGTATTGTTCAACTGATATATGACTGAGGTATCTTTATCCTCTTATTTTTTTTTTTTCAAAAAAATAAATAATTTTTGAATAAATATCAAGATGTCAACTCGCCCACGCGATCACGATTTAACGCGAGAACAAAAAGGTCACGATTTTTGCAACAAATAATACTTGGTGATCCCTTAGAAGGTCTTTTAATGAATTAAAACGTAGTATAAATCACAATCTTGAATTTTTGCAGTAGGCGCTTCTATTGTTCTCTTTTAATCACCAATAAATAGGAAGTTACATAGAAATAGCAACAGGTCCAAACTCGAAGGACCATGGTTAATTAAGCCACCAACATGGATGACACCGGTACCATAAAAACGGTACCCTCAATTTTACGTATTTACGCTTTGTCAAAACCACCGGAATTCATACGCTTCTACTAGACTGTTTTACAACATGTTTAGCTAATGTTTACAACACTTTTATTTGCAATCAATGGATCCTTAAATCCTCTATCATCATGTTTGAATACATACCCCAAGCAATTGAGAGACACGATGGGAAGGGTATTACCTGAATAGGGGTACACAATCAACATGGCGACCTCCTGGTTCAACATTCAGCCTCCAGGAAAACAACATGGCGAGTTTCGATCTTTATAGTATATAGACTAGCGGTTGCCCGCGCTCGCGCGGCAACGTAGCTGATTTGAATGGGAGCTGTCCACTGAACGGGTTGATCACTCTTTCCATTAACGTCAATATTTCAGAGACAATTACAATATTTTTCTCCAAACCTCCGTTTTTTTAATTTGACTTTATAATGCCTCAAATGTGTTAAATCAGGAGCTGTCAAGATTTAGTCCCCATCTCAACAGAGCTTGAAGGCCAGGTGAACTTACTGCAAGTGAAGCGCGGGCAATCGCAAACTGATTTGAGTGGGAGCGTGACAATAATGGCCACTATTCACCTTGTCCAAACTTCAGCGACATACATATTTTCTCCAGCCATCTACTTAAGGCCTATTTGCTTTTTTTTTCGCTGTCCACAAATTCACACTTACATTCACTGCCTTAAACGTGTTAAGTCGGGACTCGCTAAAATCACGATTTCCCTTCCCTCCAACATTATAATGAGCCAGGAAGGAAATTTACTACCTGCCAACATAGGGGCCACCAAAGAACTCCCACTCCAAGACCCCACTCAGTTGGCGTAGTTTGGTGTCGGAGGAAAGTGGTCCACTAAATGCAGCAAAATTGGGAATTTTGAGCCAAATCTGCCGTTTTGGACGCTACCATACCTCCATCTGGACGAATTTTCTTATCGGGCTGCTTTTCCCCTGACCGCGCTTTTGTCCCCTCCCCA
>JAMKCH010065733.1:0-14636 GCA_023653785.1 Ophioderma brevispina
ACTAAAGAATGGACACGGAACGTTGACATGGTGCCATATGCTGTGTTAAACCAAACATTTAAGATAGTCAAAAATCATCCTCAAAAGTCTTTGAGTTTGCTTATGCATGTGCTTGCATTGCAACATCTCTAACATCGGGGTATACCAGTTCCACTTCCCTTCACTTTCTGTGGATTAGGTACAGGTTTGATTTAAGTTTTAACCCAGGCCAGTGAAATTCCCAATTTTTGTAATGTACAAGCATAAGCCTTTATGGGGGAGCTCCTAACATAAAACAGCCACAAGAATCATGTTCAAGAACTCTTTCAATGAATTGTCCTTTGTGTCATTTCCTTTGCCCTCATCCCCTTTGAATGGACATATACAAATAATAAAAAAAAATCTGTGAGCTGGGACTTGGTGAGTAATAACAGTGACCACAAAAAAATACCAACGGTGACATAGGTTGATCTTGTTTCTTACCTGCCTGCCAATAACGAAAACACGTCCAGTCCATTATTTTCTTATATGCTTTTAACACTTCCTGATTCTGTTAAACAAGAAGGTAAAAATGCGAGACCGTTACTGGACAAATTTTGACAAGGACTAAATATTTCTTGCCAACTATAGTGGGCACAATATATCTAATCATTGTTGGTTGTTAATGTAAACATTGGAAGTCTTTGCAAGAACTTAAGGTTGGGTGAACACATATATAAATTATCAATTAAAGCTGCTTGTTCCGATTTATGTGTATTGGTTCTTCGCTACTTGATATTAGAGCCTGGCACTTGCAACATACACCCCATCAAGTACCGTGGGAAAAAACAAAACTTGCGGTTTTGATGGTAGACGCATAATGCATGTTGCAAAGCCCTATTTCAATACTGTGCTAATATTGGATGCGTTAACCAACTAAAATGCGTTTTTTTGTTATATCTTGGGAAATGAAATGGAATTTGAGGGTCAAATTTCAGGACTACAATGAGAAAAATATGGCCTTTCAATCTTGATATCAAAAAATCGATACTAATTCCGGGTAAATCGGGGGGTCCCAAAGACGATCAGAACACACACCTTTAAACAAAATTGCCCATACCTTTTTTGCACATTTATTTATGAAAATTGGTACATATAAACAGACTTTTGGACTTTCTAGTCAAATTGGGTTATTACAGAGAATACTACAACCTTCTGAAAGGCACAGTGGAATTGGGGTAAAATGAGCAGCTGTTATTTCTATACTATGGAAAATACATGTGAGTGAAGTGGTGAGGAGTGAGTATAAAGTTTAACGACAACTCAACCACACTTGGTGAATATCGTGTAATTACATTTGTCATTTAAAATTAAATATAAAAAACACAATGCAATATTTAAAAACTTCATTCAATTCAAAATTACAAAAACAAGTTGAAAAAGGATACACTATACAGTGATGAACCGAGCATCACCTATCCATGCTATAAAACAAGATAAACCAACTAATTGCAAAGATACACTTAGAAAACCTGCATCAATAAAACAGTTCAAAAAGATATACTGCTAAATTTATAACCCTACCCCCAGTAGTTTTTAATCCCCCCATCATCGACTGATGACAAAGGTCATCACTCATCCTTGTACCAAGTAAAAAACTTCAACTTCAATACAGATAATCGACAATCACATCACAACATGCAAACATGAGATTCCCCTTTACAGACCAAATAGATTGTCTTCAGACATGTCCATTTTATAAATGGCTCCCATACCCTTGGGCATTCTGCCCCACCGGGTTTCGATTTTAATTCCATCAACACTTTATACAGTAGACACCTATATTACATGCTACTATTTACTATTACAAAAAAAACTAAATAGTGTGGGGTCTTACATTGTACAAATGTAATGATAAATTGTTTGTTTTTCATGTTAATTGATTTGAAGCTACATGTACTTAAACGAGTAATACAACAGAACATCGTAATAATACAATTACACAGCGAAATCATTACACATTTATAATATAATACTAAATTAAATACAACCCGTATGTTCAAATAACCGAACGAGTTGGCCCTTTTAGTCAGCTTTTACGACATGCAGGGGAACACATCGGGCCAATTCTAAACCCCGAACCCGCAGGGGGAAAATACATAGGAATTTGGAATATTTTTATGGATAGAAATGTTAGGTAGACCAGTAGGAAGTAAAATATGAAAATTAGCCCTTGAGTTACAAGTAATATATAAAAATAAGTGGATTGTATCATTTTCACCACCACACCATCCAACCAAATGTAGATATTTGTCAAAAACCCTTGAAAGGTGCAAATGAAAATGCAGGCTCAGGGTACCAGCTGTAGATGGAACTGTGCTATTACTTTTAAAACTGGAATCCACTGTCTTTGACTTTCAAATGGGTATACTGAATTAACAATATTTAAAAATTATAATATTAATTTGAAATAATTAGAAAAAAGGGGAACACTCTCACAATTTTTGGGGAGGTTTTAAAAATTTTGAAATAATGAGACAAGGGGTTAGCTTTCACAAGGGGGTGAGACGGTCATTTTAAAACAGCTAATGTGCAGAGGCCCCACCAGGTTGTACTATACAGACTCAAGAAACATTAGTGTTAAATAGCTGGACGCCAGCCGCGGCCAGGGGCCCCCCCCCCCCCAAAGAAAAGGAACAACATGTCTGCCTCCCTAGGTAACCTGCTCATTTAGGTTTACCTACAGGCAGAGCTTAGGAAGCCCTTCCATCATGCACAGCCAAATTAAAAAATGGAGCTGCCAAAGTAGGGAACCTTCTATAAAACATTTACAAAACAAATAACCTACCATAGATATGTCTTGGTGTGCTAGAGATTCTTAATGGCCAAAAAAAAAATATGAATAGGAGTCCAACGGTTTATACGCTAAGCACAAAGATTTTAATAGAACTTTTAATAAATGAAAAAACACCAAATCAAATAATTTGAATACCAACTAAGATTAGTAATTACAATGTGCTCTCACATTGGGTACACTTTTAATACACTTTCTGTTATGCTGTGTTGTTTTAAGCCCTTGTAATGCTGTGATTATTGAAAATGGGTAAGAGAATTGTCATTAGGGGTTTGTTGGCTGTTGGTTTACCCTACAAATGCCCACCTTTCATTTTTACACTATTCTTCGAAAAATATGCTTAACACAAAACATTAAACAACCAAATTCTCTCTCTCTCTTTCCATACCTGTTCCAATATAGTAAATGTTATCATCAATAGACGAATCACTCACTTCGCTTATCAACTGCATTGTAGAAGCGGCAAAATGCCAGAATCCGTGTAAACAGGGGTGCTCAGATTTGCCCTCTCTTTCTCTTATGCGTTCGTCGGATTTTATAGTTTTCTAACCAAGTCATCTAGTAAGGGATTGTTTTGTATAAAGTGATCTGACTGCTTGGGGTAGCACACTGTAAGAGAAACAATGGAAAAGAAATATAGTTCCCTCACACCCTTGAATATTGATTATGTTGGCACCTTTTCAGTTAGAGTTACAATGATTTTTTTACATCATGTCTTATTTCATTATCATTACTGACTTGGCCTGATTAGGTTGGGTTAAGGCACACAATAATATAATTATAAAAAACTTACATTGGGAGCCTGGTCTGGGGTTGGTTCATCTGTGGGGTCAACTGGCAGCCACAGTGACTTGGAAGATTTGGGCTTTTGAACTTGCTCTCCTGAAACAGGTTGTGGATGTCAGTCAACCCCCTAAATCGCACAAGCGCTGATGTGGATACCCAATTGCTAGAAAGAAAAAAGAGAGAGAAAGTAAAAAAAAAGAGGCAGATTTTTGGGGGCCCATGCCATGTCAGCATAGGGGTGGCAAAAGTCATTTTTCCATCAGGAGCAGATTGTGGCCTATCGATTTCCTCAAGGACCGATTCCCCTCCTCTTCTCTCTCTTCCCCTTCAATAACCAAATGTATATGTGTTATGTTATTTTCATTATATAGTCACGTGATAATTATTCTGAAGTTGGAGGGCCACAAGGTAGTTTTTCCCATAAGGTTAAACGACACACAACATTAAGCATGTGAGTTGGTGCGGGGGCCCGGACTTTGGCCCTTGAGAGGGATGCAGTGCCGAGCTCCAGCAGTGGTGTGAGGGGGGTTTTGGTCCATGCCGGAGCCCCGGGAAGCTTTTGCATAATTATTAAAGCTATTCAGAACCGTCAAGATGACCTTTTTTCTGATTCGTCCGCTACCACTTCACCTCCCTTGATTCTCATATTGATGGACCATCCACTGGACTGGTTGACCTCATCCTTACTGTGTTGTGACCTTGTTGATTGGATCATTGATGTTCCTCGTTAATCAATATCAAGTTTAGCTTAGCATGCCTACTTATATTTCCTGACCCAACCAACTTATAGTGGTGAAAATGAGTTCCTGGTCTTTTGTTCTTCTGTAACAAGACTTTGTTCGATTCTTGAAGTGCTGCTTCCATGCTAAGTGTTTAGCTTCAAAGTTAATTTTTGACATTTTGGTTCCGTTTAATTCTTTCCACATCTTTGTGTTAGATTGTATTTCTTTCCTCAGGATTTATGTTTCTAAGTTTTGGCTCCACAATTCATGTTTCACAAACCACGTTAAATTCCTCACATATTTTGCTAGGTTTTTTAAATATCTGTTCCTCTATTCCTCTTTATGTTTTATTCCGCATTTAATTTTTTAAAACCATCGGCACTAGTTTCCTCAGCCTGACTAACTTACCTGAGCATTTTATAACCTCAAAATTTGCACCCATATCATGCAATACTTTTCTGTCTTTGATATCCACAATCCCATGTTTACGCCACCCCTCTCTTTCATTTCTCTTTCCTCATATTGTCAGTAATTGTCTTAGGTTTCTTTCTTTTATATTTTTCCTGATTTTTCCTCCGTGTTCTTTTCCCTCATTTCTCCTAGGTTTTTCTTCCGCACATTTATTATCCTAGGTTTCCTTCTTTTCTCGATTTCCCGATTATTTTTCCTCACATTTCCTTCAAATTTCCTTTCCTAAGCATGTCCCCTGGTGTTTCTTTCCTCTCATTTTCTTCTCCTATGTTTCTTTTTTCCTCATATGTTGGCTAGGTTTAATCCAGGTTTAATTTCCGCATACTTCTAGCACCTTTCCCACATTTCTCCTTGGTTTCTTTCCCTCACATTTCCTAGGCTTCTTTCTCACGTTTCTCCTAGATTCCCCTTTTCCTCACATTCCCCCAAGTTTTCTTTGCATCACATTTCTCCTAAGTTTTCCTTTCCTCACATCTTCTCCTGGGTTTCTATCCTGACTTTCTGGTTATTTTTTGCTATAGGTTTTCCTTACCATAATAGTTCCTCTCACTGCCTAAATGGCTATAGAGAACTATTGCCATTCCTCTTTTCTCTCCGTTGTTCTAGATTTGCCCTTTTCCTTATTTTCATCTTTGTCGTCCCTTTCTTCCAGTTTTCCCCTTTCCCTTTCTTTAATTTTTTGTCCCTCAGATAATTTTTTTGGCTTTCTTTTTACCCTTTTTTCTCATTTCCCTCCGCAATTTGAGCTATCATTTCCTGTGAGCGGCTCTCCTAGCTCCCGCACTTTTTGCACCCCCTGCCTGGCAGCTAATTTTAAAAACTAGAATTGTAGACGCACAGAAGTTCCTGATGCATTAAGGTTTGGGTCACTGACACATTATTGTGCCCATATCTTGTTGAAATTATACTCGATGTTTTTATTGATAACAGAAAAATGCAACCCATTTTTTCCCAAAAGGCATTTTGGAAACATTTCATCTAATCATTTTCAAATATTTTTAAGTTTGTCCAATGCACTCGCTTTTGAAGCATCAAAATCTCAGTGCACATGCACTGATTTACATATTTTTATTTTGTTTTCTCAAGTAATTGGGAAGTTTTGGTGTTCTCTTGCTGTTTATGGTTAGAGAAACATCCACTACAATTTTTGAAAGATTTTTCTGTAAATCATTCACCAAAAACAGTTACATCAGTCCTTTTCCTTTTAAATTACTAAGTATTTTGTAAGTTTTGTAATTTTATAAAAAATTAATTTTTTACCTAAAATTATTTTTCTCAAGTTGTATAAATGGTTTATTTTAAAAAGGCCAACATAGATTTTAGGTCTTTTTGAGTTTTAGCTTAAAAGCACTTCCATCTACACTGGGGACATTAAATTAAATGGAAAATTAAGGAATTTTCCAATATGAAGAAAATTCAATCAAATCATACCTTTTTTGAACTTCAAAATGTGGAGAAAAGTTCAATCCTACCATAGTCCTGAATGGATTAAATTGAATTAAGGGGATTTGTTTTTATTAATAGTTGCGTTTCTATAAGACCTCTTGATCTGATGACAGCACCTTATAAAAAAACTTGTTTCATAAAAATCTCGTTTGACTGAATCTCCACAGGTTTCCACATAAATTTACCTTGGTGTCGCTAAGACCGAGTAGAAATATGGTTTTCTTCTGCACCCTTCCCCATCTTGCTTCTATGTTGTTGACACAGCCTCTGCCTAAGACAAAAGACAAAGTTGAATGTCTGAACACAGACGTCACAGAAAATGATGCTTTTTTTTTAACAGATCACAGAAATAGAAGCCAGCCTGCTGGAAATCCCACATATGCAAAAGTTTTGTTACCACAAACCACCACACATTTGGGGTATTCACGCATTCATCGAGAACACAAAAAACAACAGTAGCATCAAGCGATCCTGTGCCATTGGCATTTACGAGTTTGCCAGTACTGCTGGACTATGCTGATGATGCATGCCCATGTGCAGAAAATTTAAACATTTAAGAAAATCCCACAAGTTGACATCCCTGCTTGACAAACACTGGTGCTATACTTTTTTCGGTCCCTCGAGTTTGGGGCGACATCATGAGCGCTTTGCATTCCTCTATCATTGGATTGCGCCAGCTTTGTTCGCATGCGTAAATGCTGCAATTCCAGGTTCGATGCGGCGTTTCTCGGGTGCAAAACCTACACGCGCAGTGACGTCACCCCCAAACTTGGATATCGAACGAGTATAGTCTGCGTTCTCCCACTATTTTCTATGATATATGTTTGGCATCTCCCTGCTTGGCAGTGAACGTGCACTTTCTGTTTTTCGTAAGTTTAGCAACAGTTAATAACATGTACCCCTTAAGTGTGCAAAACATTTGTGCATCCATCCACTTCCATTAAACTGATTTCTATACATTAATGCAACTCCATGCAGGTGCCCATAAGTTTTTGTTACCACAAACCACCAGCACATTTGGGGTATTCTCATTTCATCGCGAACACCAAAAAACCAAGGATGCACAATCATCTGTGCCATTGGCATTTACGAGTTATGCCAGTGTATGCTGGACTATGCTGAATGATGCAAGACCCTGTGTAAGAAGACATTGTTACACCTGAAATGTGCATTCACAACATTTATGAACATCCCCAAATGACATCCATGCAACAAACGGCCCCCAAATTACCAAATCACATGTCACAACAAACCATGGTGGTCCTAGGTCTGCATTCCCCTCTCATTTCTATGAGATGTTTGCTATTTTCTTCTGAAGTTAAAGTGCACTTTCTGCTTTCAAAATTTACAACATTTAATAACATGTTCCTAAGTGGCAAAAACAAATATGTTGCATCCATCCACTATCACTTTGTCTGCCATTAATTCAAATCCTTTACAGGGTTTGTTCCTTACACTTCTGTCTGCGGGGCAGCAACATGATTCAAGTGCTGCACAATGTGATAAGAGATTACAAGTCATCATCATTTTCCTTTAATTCTGATGAACCGATTATAGGTTAATAACTGCGAATTTACTTCTTGCGAAAAAATGGGGCATTCAATGCATGCGCGCTGAAATGTTGATGCGTCTAATGCACGAGCTCCGCCTGGCGCGTCCTTAGACAAGCATCAAAATTCAGCGCAAGTGTAAAGATTTGTCCCTTTTTTTGAGCAAAAGTAAATGCGCAATTATTAACCTAATTCATAACAGCAGAAAACAAATAATTTGCCGTAATTAGTGACAAACGGTAGTTTTTGAAAATATCATTTATCATGGAAATGTAAAGACAATTACCCACTGAGAAAATAAATCAGTCCTGCGTGACGCACACACTCGAATCACTTATGCAGTACCCGGATGCAATTTTCTGGACTTTTCAATCCACTCACGCTACATTCGCGTAATTTGTTACAGCTTCACTGATTTTGATGCTATAATGCTTAACAGACACATAGTGTATGAATTCATGATATGCCTTTCTTGGATCGCATATAAATTCAGAACTACCTTCAAATAAGCCTATTTAAAGGGTAAGCGAGACCCTTGCTATCGACATTGAAATCCTAAGAATGGTATCTTTGTTTAATGGAACATGTGTGGCTCACACTACTTGAAAGTAGTTGGTGTGGATCCAGGTATTCGGACAAGTACATTTTGATACTTGACTTTCTATGGGTGCATACAAAGTTCCAACTTGAGATCAAACCAAACCTATCCCTACAAATTTCCCGATTTTTGAAGTGGGTTATTGTCACCATGACCTGTACGTTTGACTGCAAACAAATATTACTGATCTTATTTATCCATACTGGTTGACCACAATCAGCTGTTTAGTGGACATTTTGAGTCGTCATTATTTCTTCTTAATTTGTGATGGCAAATACTTCATTTGTTTCAAATGATTTGATGATTTTTCCTTTTCCTACATTGAAGTATTTTTACTTTAGTGACTTTGTCATCTTGGTCTTATTTCTAAGCTAATAAATGTCCTTTTTATCTTCCTTGCTTATCACTGATTATCCCTTGTACCAGGAACATGTAAAAAGTAAATTTTCAGCTTTTTTCAACACATCTGTTTGAAAGTCTCATTTGTTATGAAAACCCATATAAACCAAAAATATCAATTGCACCCACTTTTTGACAACTAATATAGATTATTTATTCCACTACTTCATCCTGTGATATTTTACGAAATTTCATTGCAGGCAAATATGATTCTTTTCTTAAAATCTAGTTTTAACCGTCTCTCATGGATATGGGCATATAGAGGGCCTATAACAACAATATCACAGATAGATACAACGTAGATGGCGGACGAAGAACTGTATCCATGAAGCCAGTTATCCTTAGCAACAATGCTCCACAGAGTTAATGGCTTGAACCGGACGCAATAACAAAAATGTGCGCACATGCTCTACTCTGTCGTTCGTTAAGCTTGCATGTGGTAATTGGGGCGCAGTGTGTCGTTTTTATACCACGTGCATGCTGTGAATCACGTCCGATGTCCGAGTTATCGTTAACTTTTTTTCCTGGTTGAAGAGGTGACTTTTTCATTTTTCATTATTTCATCAGATTTCATTATTGACCTAAAATGTGTGTTGTTTAAAATTCAAACCTGATACACATGATTATAAACACGCTTTTTATGTGTGTCAGGGGGGGAGGGAGTAGATGATTTGGGCATGGTTTGCTTTCAAAGTTATGAAACATATGTTATAAAACAAAATATATTATGTTTCCAATTGTTCACCCTGGTGACAACGACGGTATTTGAAAATAACTAATTTTTTGGCAATTTTGAAATTTGACAGGGGTATTCTAGTCTCCAAAATGCGATGCGGGCGGGTAACGATAACTCAAAATCGACTTTCATGCGCTTTACGCCCTGTGAATTTGCACAGCCACCATCTATCCCGAATGTTCTAGGATTGCAGACCCATACATTTTCCCCATTTTTAGAGGGCCTAATTTGACTCTTTTTACCATTTTATTGATCCCTTTTTCAAGCCTTGAAAATTGTATTCGATGTTACTTAAAGTATTATTTTTAGAACTTATGCTTCATCATTACATGTAATTTGTCATAATTAGGAATTCAAATTGCGGGGATTTGTTTTTAACATGCTCAAGGTCCTATAGAACATCATAGACACTGCTATCGCAAATTCTTAGGCATATTTAATGTCTAATTGATTTACACTAGGCCTACTAAAATCTATAAAATAGAGAGAATAAACTCTCACAATGAAATCCTGTTTACTAATTTTGTTGTCGCTTTATTGTTGTTATGCCTTTATTATTTTTTGGAAAAAGTTAAAAAATTTTTTAAACCCAATTTTCATATATACCCGTGTCCCCGCTTTTTCGTTTTCTAATCTTTTCCTCATAACTCCATTATAGTTAACATCATCATGTTCACAACATCCCGTATGTCTAACTTGTTTTCATTAGACCTACTCAGAAGTTCTTGCATTCCATATTTTTTTTCTCGCACCTCCGCAAACTCCAGTACACCGTATTCCTATTTTACTAAAGTGGCAGGATTCAGTTGGACCGGCCACTTTCCCCGGATTCTCCCACGTTTGTGCCGGGGGGGGGTTTCCTAGGGAAAGAAATTTTAAGTAATTTTTTTATATGGAAAGAAGCTCATCGATAAGTTTACACAATTACAAAAAATTATAGTTTTGAAATATTTTTCAAACGAGTGGAGAAATCGCCGAAAACCATCTTGGATGGGTACTATATAATATATATGAACCCCCTCCCCCCAGGCACTTAATTTAACTTCGGCTTAGACCTAATTTTTTTGTTTCTATTTTTTTCGACATGATATCTCTCACATACACCAAAAAGGCCCATCTCCCAACACATCTTCTAATCTCCACTCTATCTCCCTCTCCTTTCTCACTCACCCATATTGTCCAAAAGTCCGTAATTTACATCACAACTCATTCCAACATTTGTCTCTCCCTCTTTTCTAATCACCCCCCTCCGTCTGTGTTCCAGCATCCCCTATTTTTGTTATGCAAACTCTCCTCAAACTCCGTAGTATTTCGTATTCCATTTTCTCTACCTATAGGCCTATAGGCCTTTCCTTCTTCTTACGTTGCACAATGCTTGTTAATGACTGTGTTGCACCGGCAACGTTCCGTCATCATGATTCTTAAGCTAGGCTTGGCTATACTGTTTTTGTTCTATTTTTTCCCTACAACCAAGCAACACCAATTTCTAGATTTTTAGACCATTGCTAACATTTAAGTCCAACAAACAGGCCTTTTGGCCAAAAAATTGGCCGAAAATGGCACTAAAGTGATCATCACACTAAAAAATAGTCACGTAAGCGCGTTTCCTGATCGCTAAACGCCGCGCGCCTTAACAATCCGTGGCACACGTAACTGTTGCGTATTTTGAATCCCAAAAACTTGTTCGACGCCAGGTCGCTGCCGCCATGCCGCCAAAAATCACCCATGGCGTGCTTCAACTTCCCTACGTGCTTCGCCCTCACCGTCGGTGCCCTATGCAAATAATGACCCTTTATTAAGTCTATATGGCAAGATCCCGCAATGGATTTTTTGAGTTTTTTGCAAGACGGTAGTAGTTCTTGCATGTCCCTACTTATATATTGTCACAATTGTGTCGCCACGGCTTAAAATTGCTATCCAAAAATAAAAGGATGATTTGCATGGGGGTCAAAAGATGTGTCAAAGTATGTTCAAAATAGAACCACACCAGAACAGGTAAGTTTTTTAGGCACACTGTATTTAAACAAAACCCTCTAAAGGAAAAAAAGCACACCCCAGTTATTTGTTACACAAATACAGCAGAGCTATTACAAAATCAGTAAAATTGTTTTGCTTTATTTTTGTTTTGTTTGGGTTTATAGCCAAATACACATAACTGCTCTCCACTACTTACGTATTTCATTGACATATGCAGGATAATCATTTGGAAGTGAGCAGTTAAGGCGTGCTTTAAGGAAACTGGACAACTTGTGTAGCTATTTCAATCATCGTTCTGTAAAATGGATACAATGGAAGTGCATATGGATGACTCATGCGTTAAAAGACTTGGTGTCATTTCTGGGTTTCTATGTCAACCTTCCTTCTAACTACTACATTACTTTATTAAATTTCACATTATACAGGAGGACTGCTCAGAACCATTGCCCCCCAATAAACTGACCATTTGTACAGTGTCTATGGAGAAGGACCCAAATTCGCCCCCCTCAGAAAATGCCTACCGGCACACCCCTTCTGCTGGGGATGTCTACAACATATAATAAATTTTATAATGTTGTGTAGGCTCCTTTGACACCACTGTCAACAACCTATTTGACCGTCAGCAAGTAAATGCTGCACTATTTGTGTGTGTAAGAACAGATGTTACAAATGAGCATTGTTTTTTCCTTTAGGTCCCTCCTCCTATTGTCTGCAATGTTGTTTAGCTAATTTAAAACATATGCTCCCATTACAACAAAAATAAAGGGTACAAAAGGATAATATTAAAATAAAAAGAATCATCTGTTCTGTATCCTGTTTTTTTCCAGGCAGATTCTTACGTGGGTGTACTACCTAAACTTTCTAGTGGGCGTGTCAAACTGAGAGGATGACTTTTGAACTCAAAGGGGAGGTACCATTTTTTTTTACCCAGACTATAGAGTGGTAATTTGTAATTCGTATTTGTTATTAGGTAGGATTCAGGAAGGCATTTAAGAGCAATTCCTAAAGTTTTAAACCACATACCTTGCAAACTCTACCAACACGAAAGTACACAATCTTCCATGGTTTGATGAATTCCCCCGCTGTTTCTCTATTAAGAAATCCAAATGTACTGCCGTCTTTTGTATACTCATACGGCTTGCCCACAAAGTTGGCCTCTGAAGATTCAAGCATAGAGAGAAGAGATGTTAGAGGTTACAGCTGTTACATACCACAGCCCTGTAGTGATTTAGTTGGCACCACATCTTAGCAATTGGCTGTTATGTCCCAATATCTTTGCTTTAAAATGCACTAACTCTCACAACTTAGCCTAGAGGTTCTCAAAAGCTGGCCGCATACCAGATCCAGTCTACAGACCCATATTGGTTGGCCACTGAGTAATTCTGAATGTCAGTAAAACATTCCAAAATAAGGGGTAATTTGTCCATTAAATAACAGAGTTTTGAGATGGGTTTAATACAATATGGTTCCACAGACATAGCCTTGTGTGCACAAACCTACAAGATGCACACATTTCCTGATACTTCCCAAGTTCCTGCCCTCAGGAAGTCTATGGCAATCCGGTATTGTATTATTCTAGGACTTTTCTTTTCCAAATAGAGTGAGGATTTGCTGTACAGCTGGGAATGTTCACAGTTGTTTATTTTTTCCAATGTCGTTCATATTCAATATTTTAGCTCGAAATGAGCCAATGGAATAAGCAGGAAATTATATCACTTTTTTCAATCTGTATTTTTTTCTTTCAGTTTTAAATTAGTGTTCTTTGTATTTGTTGTTAATTTAGATGTGCTTGGGTTTTTTATGGGAATGAGAAAAGCAATTTTTAATGCATATTTGACATTTTTAGTCTTTTAGAGATTACCAAGATTTCCTTTACGATTTACAGCCCTTGACTCAATTTCATATGTGTCAAGTAGTTGCTCGAATGGCACTGTCTCACTCCCCAGATGATCTTCTGTAACTCTAACTTTGGCCCATATCGGGTTGTCTCATCATTGGCCTAGATAACCAGAAAAAACAGGTTAGCACATGAAAGCAAAGAGGACAAAATAATGTCATAATAGTTTCAACTACGGAGATTTCGATTCATAGAAATGACTCGACTGCCAAAATACCCTCTAAAATGTGTCGGACTTGAGCGATCGATCGATCGATTGAGTTGACTATTATGACCAGCGAGTAAGTAATAGTTAAAATAATCTAAGTTATGATTTTGCCTGCAAAAAAATCAGAATGTTATATTTCTACATGGTAATCCAACACTATGGGCAACGTATCTTAATAAAATGATATAACCATAATACACTCAGAGTGTTAAAAATCACAAAAAGGCAATACTTGATTAGCCTAAGGAGATGACGTTCCTAAGTGGTACAATTCGTCATCCTTTACATATGCAGAATTTTTCTTACAAATGCAAAAACAAAAATTCACTTTCAGTTGAAAAAAAGTATTATTAAGCAGTATAATTTTAAAAAAAATTGCAATCATGGACAAATAAACTTCCATATTCCAAAAATGTCTTATAAAACACACTTCACGAGGTGGATAGATAGGTTAGCAGCAGTCAAAATAGCATAAATGTTAGGGTTAAAATATGCACTAGCAGGAAAATTAAAAACACAAGTTTGAATGTGTTACAATCACAAGTTTTCGTTAGTAATTGGTTTGTGCTATGATCATCTAAGACTATAGTTAATTTGTTTGGCGCTCTCATATATATATATATATTAATTTACCAGAGCATCACTGATGCAGTAGCCTATAAATATGCCATTCAAAGACAACAACAACATCCTAAAAGAATACAATAGAAAATTGCACATTAATACAATTTTGTTTATGATATAAATCAAACCTGAAAGGTTGATACACTTTTAATTAAAGACACGGAAGTAACATGAAGCGTCACCAATACGTGCATGGACAGGTTCCCTTTAAGAATGGGATTTTGGGGACTCCACAAAAATAATACCACATTTTAATCTGGGCTTTGGTATTTTTTAAAATTTATTTTCACTTGACAATGACTTAAAGTGACATAGGCTATTCAATACACGAATCCGACGGCGACAATTATCGCCCCTACGCCGTGGGCGGCGCACACCATACGCCATGACTGGGGGGGCATCTTTTGCAT
>JAMKCH010065734.1:0-21589 GCA_023653785.1 Ophioderma brevispina
AAGCTCCCAAATGGAGTGTTTATGACAAAGCTTGAAAATTGGTTATGGGAATCGTAATCATCAAGACTGTCACACACCATTCAGGGACTGGTTTCTGTTCAACTTCTGTGTATCATTTTCCAACTGAGATGGAACTTTCCCATTTCCCTTTGCCTATCGCTAGTTCCTCGTCCCCAGAAGCCCCAGATTTTACCGTCAAATGGTTCAACATTTTGATATCAAAGCAGCTACTATTTTTCTCCTTTGCCCTGTGAAATCTAGAGGCCAAAAGATGTTTTGGTTTTGGAAGTTATGAGCGCAAAAATTGCCCCTTTTTGGTCTACCCATATAATTTTACACAGTACTCTAGTGCCTACAAAATCACGTTTTAAGCTCTCGTATCAAAACGGGATGAAATATCGGCGGTGCGTGAAACTTACAGATAGGGTTTTGGAGTGAATGCCAATCTATCAAGATGAAAACTTCATATCCTTACTCGGGCCATCCCCCTTTAAGGAGCACAACAAAGTTATAGTTTTAGTTTAGTTAACAAGTTCGAAATCCAGGTTTGTCCCTGCTAACGGGGTGACCCCCGATACACCTCACACTCAGCATACTGCTGATGTGGGACTCCATTGGAAGCAAAGATGATTTACTGGATCCCTTCCTGATGCCAATCCAGTTTCCGGCAGTGGGCCTAGCTTTTGAGCAACAAAACCCACCATGCAGGGGCAGCATGTACTGGATGGACGCCATTGCTCCCAGAGCTGAGGACTTTGTGTAGAACTTCTTTTCATTCTACCATGGTAACCAGCTACCTTCCATCCTCATATTTCTTCCTTAGAAATCCATGGGGTGGTGGTTTATCCACCGTGCAACTTGTCCCTGTCAAGTCACAGGTACACTAATTTTGCACCATGTTTTCTAAAACACTGTTTTTTGCAGTGTTTGGCGATAAGAATTGCCAACGGGTTCCTCTTGGTAAATATAGGACTCCCTATTGTAAATGCAAACAGTACTCTTCTTTTCTTTAAAATTTAAAAACCGTGTATTATCACCAAAAAGTACAAAATACTTTCCCAGTTTTATTCCATTTTTTAATTCGTTTTTTTGTGAAAAGGGCCCCAAATTGCCACATTTTTGAATATTTCAGTAACTGAAGAAGGAATATAAAATGCCAAAAAGCACTTAAATTTTTTGACCAAGTAATATAAATTTCTATAAAATCTCATTTGATAGCCCATGGACTTCAAGCTTCTTCTAGTTTATTATCTATGTTAAGAGCAGTAAATAAGGGTGTGGCCCATTTTAATACCCACTGACACATATGACCCCGATGAATTCTACGGAATAAAGTGCACTTTAATTCCGTAAAGTCTGCTGATTCATCAGTCATGTGTGTCAGTGGGTCACAAAATGGCCACACCGTATAATAAAGTTTATTCAAATGCATTATAACCGATTTAACAAACACAGTCCAGAAAAGATTTTTTCTGATTCTTTTGGGTTTGTCTTGTTACTGATTGTATGGAAACCAATTGTGCTTCACCCGTTGTCTTCCATCTAACCAATTCAGGGTGTGTATATTCTGGGGAAGCTGCTGGCTTTCCTCCTGGAAATGGTCCACGTCGCCATGCCACCAGGGGTTTTAGTCACCCTATCTGGGCTTGTAGACAATTATAATATTCCCCCCCCCCCTGTGTGGTAGACCAGCAGGTCTTTTAATTCCTCAATTTCGGTACTTAATGGTTTATTGTATCTGTTTGCTTATGCTCTTTTAACCATCATTTGACTTTTGTAATTATAATGTTGGGAGGTGGTTGCTTTATCTTACGATTATGTGGAATCCTTGTTTAGTGTGGGCCCTGGGTTTTTGACCCGGCAAAAAAATTGTTATTGACTGATTTTTGCACCAGATAAGCGAGCTGCATCATACAACACATACCAAAATCCCCATAATCCCCCTTTGGGGAAAAAATGTATCCAAGATTGCCGCCATAGTAGCTATATCTCCGCTTTTAAGTAGATTTGATGATTTTTAGTGTTTTTTTGATATATTTTGGGGGTCAAAGAATCCAAATTTGTACCTAATTAACATATCTAAATCACTGATGACTTCTTTCACGCCAAAATTCAAAATGGGCCGCCATTTTATATATAGCTATATCTCATGGTTTTTTTTAATATGTTTTTGAGGTTCAAGAATTAATTTTTTGTTTAAATCTAAATCATTGTTTTTTTTTCCTTTAGGTCAAAAATATCCAAAATGGCCACCAAATGGCTTTCCAATTTTGCCTGCCATTACATATCATTATCTTCTCACTGGACATATCTTTCCTTGCAGTCTCCTTCAAGTAACTCGGTCAAACTGTCGCCTATATAGGAGGGTTGTTTAAAGGCACTATCCCGAAAAGGGATTGTTCTAATTACCAATAGTAGTAATTTTAGTTCACATCGTTAGTCTAGTTCGAAAGATGACTTGGTGTTAGGTGATTTGAACTTAACCAGAATGCAATTTCCCAAACATGCACAATATAGATCCAGTATGTATTGGCGCTCAACATAATACTCATTTGAAAGAATGGTTGTTAAAAGTTTAGTATAAAATGCAGTTTTTCGTATACTTTTCACATAAACGCATGATTAAGTATAGGCCTACACACGTACGTCTTGCCAGCAATGGGCCATAGAATGGCCATATATTTATTCTATTTTTTACAACCAAGTACCAAAATGGAACTGATGTGAAGATGAAGATATTAAAAGATAATCCCAGAAATTGGTGGAGAAAACATTTGGGTGTGAAATCACCTCAATCGACTTCCTATTACCTAAAATTTATGTTCCGTTTTTTTGTACCCGTCCCTTTTACAAAAGTTTCTTATCTTATTTATATTTATTCACTTCTTTATATTTATTCTTTATTAAATATTTCTTGTCATTTTATATTCGCTTATATATAATTTATTTAATATCTTATTTAAAAATAAGGTTTGTGTTTGTTTCTTTCCTTGTTCTGAAGTTTTGGATAAAGCAACTTCATGTAAATGGCTGCCATTTTGAATTCATTCAGCATCAGGAAAACGGAGTAACTTATATTTAGACTAAAATCATCAAAAATCTACTTGAAGCCAGGATATAGCTTATTATAAGCAATGTCAGCTATTTTTGCGGCATCTTGGATAAAAAAATTTCCCCAAAGGGGATTCATGGGATTTTGGAATGTTGTTATATGATGTATTCTGCATGTCTGGTGAAAAAATCAGCTCATATTTTTTGTGCAGAAATTTTAAGAAATTGTTGTGTCCATTTGATGGATCTGAACCTTCTCTAAATTGAAACTTAGTGCATATATATAGATATATATAAGATAATATATATATATAGAGAAAATAACTGAAATTGGATGTAACTTAAGTTAAATCTGTATGTTATTCCATAAGATCTAATTGGGCCTTAGTGTGAAGTTAGGCTATATTATTGGATCAGTACCTTCTTTGGCATGCTGGAGTGGAACCACAGCGGATTAGTATTATTAAAGGCGCAGTGTGCATTAACAGGAACTTCGAATTGGAAGTTAGCCTGTTTATTCTGTCGGTACCTTCTCTGGCAAATTTGCTGAGGAGTGGTAACCTCGGTGATTTATTAGTATATAACTGGTCACGAGTGCTTTGTGGAAAATTGGAAAGAAACTGCAATTTGACTACATTGAAAGACCTATGATGGGAATTGGAAATAGGGGACTAACTCCTCTTGCAAATATGCACCACATTCTATCGCCTACTTTCTGTGCTTTCATTTCTCGGGTGGTAAACAACCCAATCATTACTGAATATACCAATAAAAAATGGCTTCAAAAACCTTAATTAGAAACAATTTTTCAATACTTCCCCAAACACTTGCTTTACTTACGAGTTAAACAACACATCACATATAAGACTTAATCAACACACACACTTGTGTTTTATACCTGTTTGTGAGAAACAGGATTTTCTTGCAAATTGATCCAACTGCAACTTGCACATCTATTTGATGTTCACAAAAATAAAGGAAATCTTACACAAAGATGTTGGCAAGGTAAAAGCTACCAAGTTTTAAAAAGAGTACGCGCCATATCAAGCTAATAAAATGGTAAAGAGAGCACCAAGTATGCGCCATTTGGCAAAACTTGGTCCCATTTCTTCTGCCATGCAAAAGAAACCGCATGCCAATTTTCCCACCTTCACCCTCCATACAGCTAAATATAATTTATAGTTTTTAGTGCTATCTAGAGGTGCGGATGTAATAAGAACCAAGTTCAAAGAGAGCTGCTCTTCATGTAGGCACCGAGCAGTCGGAACCTTCCTATGGGTTCCGTACTGTTATACCACATAGCCACAGAAAGGACTGGTACAAAAACGTACCAGAAACATACGTGAACTCTACCACAGAACTTATAACCAACATACCTTCCAGAGAGTCGACTCAATCTGTCGAAACACACTTTCGATGGGAAAGAATTGCGCCACATTGAAGATGTCAAAAACGAGATTCGGTCTTTATTCCGTATATGAAATATGGTTGACGGATCTGCACTCGAATGGTCTCTGATCCAACAACAAAACCTCAAGCAAGAAAACAAACGTAACTATAATCAATAATCAACTTGAAAGATATTGAAGTCCGAACAAGATGGCCTTTACCCACACGAAATAGGAATACTAATTCCAAACTCAACAGCCAATATAACCTTAAACAAGACCAAGTGCAATTGATATATTTAAATCACAATTGGGTCTGATGAGTGGTTCTTTAAATGAAATATCATGAACATTCTAAAACAAAATTCAACAGAAGAAATGGGGCAATGGGCAGACGCCTTGAGTATACTTGGGTGTTCCCTCTTTACTTTATTTAGCGTATGGCTCGTACCCCCCCGCTCGTACTCTTGTAAACTTGTACTTTTCCGTTGCCAACTCTGTTGGTCGATATTACACAACGATACTAACAGTAGCTAAAAACAACATTCTATATTACTAAAAACACATGGGTCTATTGGGTACTTGGTAGGAGTTGTTTGCTGTACCACTTTTGTGGTCACATATTTGAGGGGTCATTTGGGGGTCAAAGGTCATCCAGGGGTTGTTATCAAGTAACTTGACCATAGCTTTGACGTATTGATTGAGTTTTGTATGGTGATAGTTTCGCCATATGAGGTTTGTGATCACATTTCAAGGGTCATTTTGGGGTCAAAAGGTAATCCAAGGGTGTTATTGGGTAACTTGGCCGTGCTTTGATGGATGGATATGAATTGTGGTATGGTGTAGAGTTTCGCCATACAAGGTTGTGGCATGTTTTGAGGGGTCATTATGGGGTCAAAGGTCTCATGGGTCATGGTGGAGCAGACAAACATTTGGTCAACAGTGACTGTCAATTAACCGGAATTTTAGGGCATGTAATTCTTATCAGGATATCAACTTGTAAACCATAAACTAGTCACTACTGTGCGTGTGCGTGTGTCTAATGATATTACGTTTTTTCTGCGGTCTTTCTTCTTGCTTTTTTTGGTAACCAGATGTACTAAAGACATGACACAATTTGTACATTGTTGTATCTCATTCCATGTTGTCTGCTCCCATTTAGGTTTGAAATTTACCATTTGCAAAAAAAAAACCAGCTTCATTACACACCCGATTGGTTTTAGTATGTGCACTTTATTCATCATGTATAACTTCACACAGATGATGAATAAAGCTGTGAATAGTAGTTGCAGCTGAGGCAATGTTTTGTTTTGAAGTATAATAAGGGTTTTGGCCGTTAGTGACCCGTGGCCACTAGTGAAACCTTGATGAATTTAGCAGACTTGTACGGAATAAACTGCAGAAATTAATGCACTTTATTCGTACAATTGCTGCTGAATTCATCAGTGACCCCGGGTCCTAACGGCCAAACCTGTATAGTAAAGTCACTGATTAGTGATAAAATATTCAATTTTCATGGTTGATGAGTTTTCTTGTGGTGTGTGTATGTGTGTGTGTGTGTCATTTCAATTTTTTCTCTTCTGCCATTCCGTGATGAAACACTTTACAACAGTACTTACATTGTGGGGCTTTTCACCCTGTGTGTGTCCTTTCATGGTTATATCTTGTTCCTTTATTGAGGAACTTTTTCCAACAGTACTTACATTGATGGGTCTTTCTTTCTTCTAGTCTTTCTTCAGCTTTTGTCTTGTTACTAGATTGGCTGAAGGACTTTGGCTCCATGAGATTTCTCTACCATGGTGTATTGTTTCATGTCTTTCCGTGTTCTCTGATTGGCTGAATTTACATTGATGAGGTTTCTCACCTTTGTGTGTTCATTTCATTTTTGTCATTTCATGCTTTGTCATTGTTCGTTTAGAAATGGAACCTTTTCCACCGTACTTGCATTGGTGCGGTTTCTCTCCTGTGTGGTTCATTTCATGTATTTTTTCTTGTTACCAGATTGGCTGAATGACTTGCCACAAATTTACATTGATGAGGTTTTTCACCTGTATGTGTCATTTCATGTTCCTTGACCTTCTGCCTAGTGATAAATCTTTTTTACGCATGTTACATTGATGAGGTTTTTCACCTGTAAATGGTGTCCATTTCATGTTCCTTTAAACCTTCTGCCTAGTGATAAAGCTTTTACTTCAGTGCTACATTGATGAGGTTTCTCACCTGTATTTGTCATTTCAGGTACTTTGCACTGCTGCCAGGTGATAAATCTTTTACTGCAATGCTTACATTGATGAAGGTTTTTCCACCTGATGTGTCATTCATGTTCCTTGACCTTATGCTTAGTGCCTAATATTTTACTGCAGTGCGACATTGATGAGGTTTTCACCTGCATGTCATTCATGTCGCTTCAACTTATGACTAGTGATGAAGCTTTGCTACAAAAGTGACATTGATGAGGTTTCTCACATTATGCGTCATTCATGTACCTCACCTTTTGTCTGTGCTAAAATCTTTTATTGCAGTGCTTACATTGATGAGGTTTCTCACCTTGTGGTGTCATTTAATTGAGCTTTGACATGCTGCTAGTGCTAAATCTTATACTGCAGTGCTTAACAAGATTGAGGTTTCTCACTGTATGTGTCATTTCATGTACCATTCAACACTGCTGCTTAGTAATAAATTCTTTTACTGCAGTGATTACATTGATGAGGTTTCTCACCTGTATGGGTCATTTCATGTAGCTTACCTCTGCTGTGAAAACCTTTTAATGCAGTGCTTACATTGATAAGGTTCCACATGTAGTGTCATTTCATGTACCTTCACCTGCTGCCCAGTTCTACAATCTTTTATGCAGTGCTTACATTGATGAGGGTTTTTCTTCTGTGTGTATTTCATGTACCTTCACCTTATGTCTTGTGCTAAATCTTTTACTGCAGTGCTTACATTGATTAGGGTTGTCCTGTATGTGTTCTTTCATGGTTGGTGCTGCCATCCGTTTGTGGATGAAACCTTTACTACAGTAATTACATTGGTATTTTTCCTTGGTGGTGATGGATCTGGTAGTTCAGTTTGCTTTGCATTTTATAAGCACGTGTTTTGGTTGACAGCAAAAATATTTCCTTGCCAAGCATTGTGATTTTTCATAAGAAATTCCTGAGGGGGGGGAGCTCTGTAAAGCGTTTCATTGTCCCTTCCATCTCGTTTATGCTTCAAAGTTTATGCACCCTGCTTTGTGGAGATAGGGATGTTATACCATTTATGGCTTGATGCTCAGCTCATGGCGGGTGAGGTGAACTGTGGGTCGGTAACGAGAATGGGTGTCTATGAATCTCCTGCAGTACTTGCAGACGATTTCAACAATCCCAATATCTTTTGCGTCTTTCCATCTTCTAAAGATCTTCTGAATTAGATGCAAGTTGAATGCATGTAGAAGTTAAAACAAAAACCAACAAAAAGAAGCGAATAAAAACAAAATAAACACAACAATAAACAATGCGCTTAATTTTGCATACCAAACCGGGCAATTTCAATCACTCAAGGGAAGCATGATTCATGCACAAACTTTCCAAGTTTCACTCTTGAAAAAATAAAGTGGGGAAGTCAATTATCACGGAAAGGTTTTGTGTCCGGGGGGTGACATTTCAAACCCAGCTCTCATTGTTAAAACCCCAATGCATAAAAACTGTTCATCTTAGCTGATGCAACATAGGAATTCCTGAATCTCACCAAAACAACATAAAATGACATCATGGCCTGTGGCCACGTCAAATCCAAAATGTTACACCTTCCTGCAAGGCTTGTTTACAAGTTATCTGGAGTTCCGTAAGGCGTATAATGATGTAACTTGGTGTAAGGAAGCGTGGCGTTTAAAGAGTTCTCAAATGATTAGATGTGGCCATTTTGGGCAAATTCATAGGCAAATGAGCCAATTAATATGCAAATCAGCTTTATCGCTCAGATTTTGAAACGGTACATGGATATGCATGGTTATGATTAGAGGGGTCCAAATCTTCCCAGTTTTACATAAAATGTGTAATTTCAAATATCAGATGTAATTTTAGGGGATTTTACCAGTTTTAAGTGGAAAGTTTGAGCCAAAGACACACCTCCAAAAGTAAATTGGGCAAAGAAATGTAATTTTAACCCAAAATCCCCAAGTTTTCTTACTGCAAAGGTTACATAATTTTGATGGACACAATATGTCATCAAAAGTAACATTAGCAGAAAAAACATGATGATTTTTTACCTACTTTTTGTGAGAGGAATTTGAATTTTTGAAGATTGTTATGTATTTTAGGCCACTTATTCATATAAAGGACTGTTTCAAAACTATCCTGTTTTGAGATAAATTTTTACAAACAAAATACATGTTTTCAGGCAAATGTTACTTTTGATGGACAACAATGGGAAAAGTGTGTCCATCAAAAGTGTAACATTCACTTTTCAAAAAGTTCATATCTTGAAAACTACTTATTGCAGCAAACTAAATTTCTACCAAGATTTTGCTTTTTGTGAATTTCTTGAGTTTTTTTATAATAGGGTTATAAACCAACTGATAAAGTGCCCAAACAAAAATTATACTGAAAAAAAAAAAAGTGTTTTCTACATAAGGCCAAATACTTGGACCCCTCTCTAGTGCAACGTGCCATATGCAAAATTCCTTCACTGCACAAAAAACCCATTATGGTGTGCATCATGAAAAACAGCCAATCAGGGTCGTCCGGGGAGGGGGGGGGTCCATTTACAGAAATTTACTGTCGGCCAATGTAGGCAAATTGGTATTTATGAAAAGTTAGGTAGGTGAATATTTTAAAGAAACAAAAATATTTTGTTGATTTGTCAGAAGATTACTTCCATTGCTAATATGCAGCATAACTTAAGTAATATGCAATATGACCAAATCACTTTTGTAATGATATCACTCCATATCCTCAGATTTTTATCCGACGTTAAAAAAAAATCGTGTTGCTGGCAAAGGTCAATTTGCCGACACAATTTCACAAATTTTCTGGATCGTGCGCTTGCTGGGTAAACTGTATTTCCCATCAAGCAACAGTGAGCTGGAAAATTACTGAAATTGTGTTCGGCACAAATCGACAGTGTTGTTGGCAACGACCCCAATTGAAACATGGGTCTGGGAATGGGGAGTTTTCCATAACCTGACCAATTCTGGACCACAATTTTTTCTGGACACACTTATGAATTCGTAAACTCTTAACTTCAAGAAATAAAAGCCTGTTTATTCTGTTAAGGTTTCAAATTCGGAGTACATTTAGAATACCATACATTTGGCGGCGCCGCGAAGCTCGATGATTTTTTTCAAAATCGGAGCAAAGACTTGCGGCGGCACCGGTGATCCAGAGGAAAAAAAGGAATATATCTACTTTAGAATGTGGGCGTGGTGTAATTTTGATGCTCAGGGTTGCAGCCGCCTGGCAGCGGCGGCGTCGCGAAGCTTCACCTTTTTAAAAAAGTTGGCTGCGGCGCACCCGCGAAGCTCAGGGGGCAGCCAGCTTGCGCAGCGGCGTCGTCGCAAAGCTCCACCTTTTTAAAGGGTGGCGCTCGGCGGCGCGCGAAGCTTTGGTGTTGCAGCCACTGGCAGCGGCGCGCCGTGAGGACCCTAACGTGGTGTGAATCGGGTTTGGGTCTTAAATTTGAAAAGCTATGGGTTTGCAGCCGCTGGTAGCGGCCAGCGTTCACAAAAAGTGTTAGAACGAAATGTATAATAAATTAAATTGATAATATATATTAAATTGAAAATATATAATACTGAAAACATAATTTGGCTGCATCGAACTCGGGTTCAAGCTCGGGTTGCAGTCAGTGGCAGCTGGCGGCGATGCGAAGCTTCACCTTTTAAAACATGGCAGCGGTCTGGTCGTCGTGATGACGTTTTTAGAAATAAATAAAATGTCATAAATTAAATAAATGTTCATAAAATAATAAGTTGATAAATAACTGAATTTATAAATAAACTATAAAATAAAATACCAACAAATTTAGCGCATCGAATGTCAAGCTCGGGTTGCAGCCCGTGGCAGCGGAGGCGCCGCGAAGCCTTACTGTGGTTTGAAATCGGTTGTTTGGGTCTAATTTTGCAGCTCAGGGTTGCAGCCGCAGGCAGCGGCGGCGGCGTCGCAAAGTGTATAGAACTAACTACACCAACAAAAAATATGGTAAATGTTAAGAGTTTAGTATTAAAGAACGACACATTTCACCCTTGTTGGTTTTGAAAAAATATGCTAGTTTGGCTTACGAGATATATGATTTAAAAAAACATGGGAAATGATTAGTTTGTTTTTGTCAAATGCGTTAGAAGGATAAACTGACTAGAATGAGCATGGTGTTGGTGGAAATTTAAATGTTATTTTAGAAAACAGCATGTACAAAAATGTTAAGTTAAGAGTTGTATTTCTAAGAAAAACGCCACATCTTCACTTGTGGGTTGAGAAAATATTGTACTTGCTGAAATAAGAAAACATGTACAATTACGGTATTAAATTAGCACATGTTAAATGATAAGGGTTTGTGTCGTCATCCATGCGGTTAAGAGGTGAAAGATATGTTCTAAGTAGTTAGTGAAAAAAAAAAGTTATATAATATTGGATGTAGGCCCTACTCTGTGGATCTTAGGGTTTTAAAAGGGTGTTGATGTGGAGTTATGAAGCAAAAAATGACCCCATTTGAAAAAAATGTTATTTTGAAAACATGTTAAATGCGTTTGTGTTCTCATCATTGGTCAAGAAGTTTATATACTTATATCGGACCTTCCCCTTTAATAAAGAAACGATAATCATTACCTTGTTTGTTGACATGGTGTAATGATGGAGTTGTGTTCGTTCAGTGCTAAGAAGGATAAATATACTTCATCGGGGCACCCCCTTTAAAGAACGACTCGTCTTCACCCCAGTTGTTTGTGACATGTTAAAGGACGGAGTCATGTATTAGAGTTGATTTAAAAAGATCAAAGAGGCTGTTAAAAAGATCCAAAGGAGCATGTTTAAAAGATCAAAGAGATGTTCTTGTGTGGAGTTTAATGTTTGGTTACGGTGAAAATCATTAAGAACGACTAATCTTCACCCTGTTTGTTGAGTAGTTACTTAAAAAAATATGTTAATAGGTGGTGGTGGGGAATGGGATACTGTCAATGGGTGCTTGATTGGAAGGTATGAGGCGAAATTGTACTCCATTTGAGAAGATAGGTTACTTTAGAACATCTTAAACGATACGAGTTTGTGTACGTGTTAATGATAGTTTTTGGTCTGCATTGCGTTAAGATGGATAATACTTAAACCGAGCCACCCCCCTTAAAGAAGACCGATCTTCCACCCTATTTTGTTGCAAAAATATGTTATTTAGAAAACATCAAAATGAACTAGAGTTGTTTTCGTCAATTGCGTTAAGAAGGATAAACTGATTAGAATTGACTTATTGTTTGGTTTTGGAAGTTATGAGCGAAAATGTACTTCATTTGAGAAAGTTTAGGGTGAAAGCAATTCAATGAAAGGATTGAAATTTTAATATACTTAAATCAGGCCTTCCCCTTTAATCTCAAGGCTTTTTGGAGTTTAGCTCTTCATGAAAACATTGGATTTACATTCATAAGATAACGTTAAGAACGATCAACTGTCATCACCTTTTTTGTTAGATTGAGAAAAATACAAAACATTTAAATGTTAAGATTTAGTTTTAAAGAACGACTCTCTTCACCCTGTTTGTTTTAAGAAATGTGGTTTATTTAGAAAACAATCATGATTAAAAATCTCTATTACCGTTCGTTTATTGCGTTTATGAATAACAAAATATCATAAGCGTGTGTCTTGCTTTTTTGGTGTTTGCTCTTAAATTTAAACGACTTTATATAAAGAAGGATGTCTTTAAGCAGACCCATCTTTACCCTTCTTAACCCTAGTTGTCCTCTTGACATGTTAAATGATAGAGTACGTGTTAAAATGATTACCAGATTAAAGAGCAAGGGGGGGGGGGGGGGGGGGGGGGGGGGGGTGGGTTTTTTGTGTGTAATTTTAATGTTTTATTAGTGAAAATCCTTAAAGAACGACTAACTCTTCCACCTCTTGTTTGTTGAGAAAATATGTTACTAGTAGTTATTTAAACACATGAATAAATCATAATGATTGTGGAAAATGGGATCTGTCAATGGTTAATAACGTGCATGATGGGAACGGGAGAGCATCGCACCGCTGCCGCTGCTGCCACGGCTGCATCGAGGTGATTTTCCTCCGGGATTATTTTAATTTATTTATTTATTTATTTATTAAAACCGATGTAGGAGGAAAGGTGCAAATAAAAGCAAGAGAATTGCTTATATAAGGACATGCCACTTTAGAAGTTTTTACAATGAAACATCAAATCCGGAGACTTAATTATTAGACATACACATATTTTGCTTCTAACAACCTTGGGAGAAACATTACAGAAACTAAAATAGAATCACAAGTACGATTTTTAAAATTATTTGTAGGTGATGTGCTATCTGCCTTATGAGCAGCATCAAACTATCTGCAGAGAATACCAATAGAATTGAAATAGTTAATTATTAAAAGCAATTATTCAGGATTCTCCAGCTGAAGATTGAACCATCTCAGTCTTAACAGAATTGTAAGTAGTGATGCTTTTGTTCGTACCAGCTTTTTGAGATTAGACCATATTTTTTGAGTTGTTACATTTTCACCTATATCCCAGCTCTTTTGTTACAAGCATTCCAGATCATACACATCAACCAGATCATCACCCATTAAATATCCCAAAATTATAGTGGAATACAAGATTGCCTGATATCATGTCCCAAATATTAGATACCATTAAACCTCACAAGTTGGCTAATTAATTACGTGACTCAATCAACCCAGGTAAAAGATGAAAAAGACAACTGTCTGTTATATAAAAAAATATCCACATCCACCCCTCATAGTCATCACATTAATCCTATCAAATCCTTACTTCTTCTAATCTAACCCTAATTCCAATTTGATGCTTTGTTAAATTCAAGACATAGTCCTACAACTACAACCATAAATTGTAATCCTTACTCTACCCAAATTCTATTTCATGCTCAAGGTTAAATCATATAGCACATTTTTTGAAAGGTGCCCCCATTTTTCAAAAATTTGGAGATCTCTACACGGTTGCCAATTGGCACCTGGCTAGTAAACTACACCTGTGACTGGTTAAGCTCGAAAATGTCTATGTGTCACAAACGAGGAATTTGAACTAGAATAATTTATTATCGGGGATCCCCCGATATAATAATTCAACGGCTGCTGGAAACGCCTTCCAAGTGAATAGCCCGGAATCGCGCCATGTCGTGTCTACGCCATCCATAGTTGTTGAATAGTTCGGGCAAGGTCATAGTTAGCCAGGTTATTTTCTCGAGGTGGCACTATTCATCAGGACGGGAAATAAACGTTAGACTTTCCAGCTCGGCCAGCAGCCAATCTGGGTTCCCCATTCTAATTACAAAATAGCTATTTGTGATAAATACACATTTTTAGCTCGCGTTCGCAGGTATAGGTCCCTAGACAATCACCAACGCAAAGCAGTGCAAAAATATCAAATTTTGAAATTGGGGGAATATTCAAAAAATGTGCCAATATTGCTTTAACATCTGAAACAAATGATCCTTGCCTAAATCAACTTATAAGCATATGCTAACACCTATACCTATTCCACTCTTCTGATCGATTCAGATCCTAACCATAAAAGGTATTCTATAAAGGATAACCTGTATCTTAAAGTTCTGCCCAGAGATTTCAAAATATATTTTTGTGTACATACAATTTGTTTTACAGCAAAAAACGTGATTTTTTGGAAATGAGGGCACCCTCCTCGGCATCTGAGTCGCCTTAATAATTGATTAATCTGAACCTATATAAATCATGCTACTAAATTCTAACCATAAAGTAACCATAATTAATCTGATCTGATCTACCCAAGTCAAATCCATCAGCCTTTTAATCCTAGCTATAAACCATAACCATAACCTACAACCCTTTAAAAGGTGGGGGACCTGATAATGGTCCAATTTTTCATATATTTTTCCCCTCACAGGCAAGAATATCACCTCACATAACTGAATACAAATTTTGATAAAAAAATGGACGATTTAAGCCCAAATTAATTGTAGGCTATGAGTTTGCAAAAAATATTGGGCGAGATGCAGTCAAGCCCAATATTTTAAATACTCATAGCGGACCACATTAACATATGGGAATAAAAATCCTCCCAATTGAACATTATTATGTTTGGATCTGATATTTCACACAATTGGACTCCTCAACACTACATAAAATCGAGTCCAGCGATGGATAAGAAGCAACAATGTATTTAAATGACCCATGGACTGGTGTCAATACTGTAGGCGACCACATAAATTGGAGACATTTCATTCATAACTCAAAAGGAAACATTGAAGGAAAGGGATGACGTAATTCTTGAAAATATTTACGTAACGTTATGGATGGACCCGATATAAGTCTATTAACTTTCCATCTTGATAGAATGGCCCTTCACCAAAAACCCCATCTGAATGTTTAGCGACGATATTCAATCCCGTTTAAGTGGAGATAAAAATTGATTTAGTAATAACCATATTTATGATAGGATTGGCTTTTACTGATGGTAAATTTCAATGTCAACAAAAACACTCTTGTTGGTTTCATTTAATGCTCCCGAAAAATGCATTGTTTGTACAATGATATCATTAGACCCGTGCGGCCCAGGTGTGAAACTGTCATTGTTAAAGGTAAAGGTTGACGTTCAATGATCCATATATGAGGTACTCATGGGCGATATGAATGCCCGCATAGGGACCCAGAAAGTGATTTTATTGAAAATGATACCAAATCAGTTTTGTCCTGTTCCTGACAACTATGATACTGATGATGTTATGCCTAGAAAATCTAAAGATAAAATTGTAACCATTGGGAAAAATCGTGATTTTGCTAAGGACTATTGGTATGCGTGTTTGAATGGTAGTCGAAACACAAGGTGAGAAGGAAGGCATTTTACTTTATCTACATATAGGTAGAAGCGTTGTAGATTATGCAATGTTGTTCAATTCTCATGTTATTACAATATATCTTACGGTTGGGATTAACCCAGAATCCGATCATATTCCAATTACAACTAATGTTGATCTGAAAATCAATAGCGTTGACCTAGATTACGACAAAACATGGACCGCCGGTTAATCATTTTAATCCAGTTAAGTACGTATGGCATCAGGTATTACAGATTCTTTTATTCGCACAGTGCAAACGTGATTCGATTTATCTAATCGTGTTCCAGTATGACAAGGTAAATGAATGGGTGAACACACTTTTGACGTCCTTTCTTTGATGTAGCTGGGTAAGGAAATGAAATGTAAACATAGTAGTACTAAAGGATGTTGTGCTTGAAATCGAATTCCAAACCAGGGTATGATGATGAGGGTTATTAAAAGATGCACCTGGAGAGAAATGGTTGTGCACTAAGGAAATTTCGTCACAGTAATTCCAGAAATGATCTTGACTAATTAAAGCGAATCGTCTGTTATAAGTCAACAGTAAGCGTAAAAAGGTAAATACATTTCAAGATCAAGGTACTGAAGTTTAAAAATGCCATCAAATCCAAACAAGATCTTTGGAACGTGTTGTTCTAGTTTCAAAACTAAGAGTTAGTCAGCGAAGTATACTACTACAGAGAGGCGTTCAACTATTTAAATCATGTTTCTCTTTGAATCAAGTGATGAAACAAATCTTGTTAAGTGTGTGCAAAGTGAGCGGGACAACGATGTTAGCATTTTTAAAGATACCCTAACAGGATGTGAGGATTGCAAATGCCATTTCTCACTTGAAAAATGGCAAAAGTGCAGGTATTTGGATGGTATACCAGGTGAAGTTCAAATGTTGCAGTAGAATATTTTGGTTCATTTACGCGAAGATTTTAATTATCCTGCCAATGCAACGATGTCCCGAGGTGTGGAAGAGGGGGGGGCATATGTCCCTATTCAAAAAAAGGCGATTCGAAGGCTCCTAATAACGACCGTGCAAATTTATTTCTTACAATTCAGGAGAAAGCGTGTACATATGGTCCTAAACATTCGACTCATGAATTGGGCGAATGAGTTAAATATCATACAGAAATGCAGGCAGGGTTCAGAAAAGGCTATAGTACCACTGATCAGATATTTACATTGTATACAATTTATCATAAGTTTTACGCAAAAGCGTGGTAGATTGGAGACTGTGATTTGTTGATTTTCCGTAAAGCCTTGACTGAGTAGACGTGTACAACCTCTGGTTTAAGCAAAAAGCTTGGTATTGATGTTAGGTTCCGAAAAATCTCAAACATAGTATGAGAGGAAATAATCTGGTAAGAACGCCTAAGGGTTGTACAGAGTAGTTTTTTATTGTAAATTTGGTCTAAGACAAGCTGCCAACATCTCTCCGCAAACTTTTTCATTTTTATAAATGGGTATAGACCACTTTATCCTTGAAAAACATCCGTGGTATCAAAATAGCGACATTGCTAGCCCACGGCCAAGTATGTGATGATACTTGTTTTGCTTGCTGAACCCCATACTGAACTTAGAATGTTAAATGCTTTGAGCGACTATGTGCTATATATGGGATTGGAAAGTAAATAGGACAAAAACAAAAAGCTAGGTTATGCATGGGGGGGTTGTTAAGCGAAATGAAAAGGGGTATATAAATACCAAAACAACTTGCTGTTGTTACATTTATAGTATTTGGGTGTGTTATGTTAAAATGTGAAAATAAGATTAAGAGGAGCTGGCTGTCAATTAATTACTCTTGCAAACCAAGCTATAAAGGTCTTTTCAAAAATAAAGACACACTCAAATCTTCCGAACCTAGATACAGGCCTCAAATTTATGTATTTGCCACTTGTAGTTCCCATTCCCTCTACGGCTCAGAAGGTGGGGTTCAACATGATATTCAGAGTATGAATCATTCAAACAAATCGTGCAAAAATGTGTTAGGGATCCCCTATTCTGCCATTAACAATAGTACGAGGGCTGAACTGGGTCGATTGCCTCTTCAGATTAAGTGTCTTAAGAAGATGATTTCCTATTGGTTTAAAATACTTCAACATGAATAGAACGCCATTCCACTGTGACAAAGGTTACAATATCAAAAGATATTGATGATAATGTGTTGATCGTTTAAAAAAAAACTGGTTACACCGATTCGCAGAATTTTGAATTCATCTGGTTTCGGATTGTTTGGAGTAACCAAGGTGTTGAGAACCAAATGTTTTTCTCAGTATTTTTGAACGGTTGAACAAAGATCTTATTTCAAGAAGGAGGATCTGAAAAAAGCTACATACAACCGTACTTTTATCTCAACATCAAAACAGGTATGAGATTGAATCAACATTCAAAAATGTAGTTGTTAATGAAACACAGCGGTTATGCATCACCCTTATTAGGAACCAGTTCACACAAGTTGAAATTATACGAATGGTGTCCAAAGCCCAATCAATGGAAATTTGCCAGTTGTGTGATTTGCGGGAGCTCGAGGATTGGAATTGCCACTTTGTCTGTTTGTCCAGCGTTAGTGACCCGAAGAGAGAAAACCTCCTCAATACACACTACTGGCGGAACCAACCATCATAAATTTGTATCTCTTTTGTCAAATGCAGATAGTCTAACTTAAGTAGCACCAAATATGTGTATGTGGCTTTTGTATAAGAACGTCTCAGGACATACGTAATTATTTTTATGTTACATTCAGGGCCGGTGCAGTTCTGCATTAAATAAATGCCAAAAGGACCGAAGCGGGTCTTTGTGGAAGTAAGAATTATTGAACTTTTGAATCGTGATTATTGAAAAAATCTTAAAGAAGTTGCAAAAGTACACGAACACAAAAAATATTGAAGAAAATCCGGTTTTTTAAAAATCCCCGGGTATAAGACAACTTGAAAAATAAGCTTTTTGGAAATCAATAAAAATAATTAGGTTAGGTATACTTGGTACAGGGCTTGATTGTCAAATTGGGGTCGGGGTGGGTTAAAACTCCCATAAACAATTTCTTTTGGCTCTCTAAGTACTCAGGGATGCGTCCACTTGCCTTGAAAAGTGCATGTGGGATGCCCTACATGTGACATGACGGAAATGCCGATTACATAGGCAAGGTGGGAATGGAATGATATCAATGGTGGGAACGGAAGAGCATTGCGCCGCCGCCGCTGCCGGGCTGCATCGATAGAGGTGACGCAGGGAGGACGTCACTCTCGTTGAAAACAATTAAATGACGAATTATTAAAGCGCGAGAATGAGTGGTTGCCCTGCAAATTGAAAAAAAATGCAGATCGTAACAAGATAAATACATTTCAGTTGACAGTATTACAAACATTATGAAAAATGCGCCACAAAATGAAGGACTATCTTATACAAAATGCACCAAAGAAGAACGATTAATATCGGCGCATGTAACTTTGTGATCCGTTATGTTATTATTATTATTATTTACTATATTTATGAGTGGCACTTGGTTGTTTACATGCAATGCTGAGGTCCGGAGGGGCATCGCGGGTTTCTATGACAGGTTGAGCTTCACGGCACCGCCGCAGCTCGCTTTTTTAAAAAGTAGTGAAGCTCGGAGCGCTGGCCAACACTGGTTGGGTATTTCTTTAAAGTTTAGCCACAAATTCATAAGTGTGTGTCAGAAAAAGTGTGTAAGAGTGGGTCAGGTTACGAAAACTGCCCTGGAATGCCCTGAAGCAATGTTCTGTTGGAAAACCTAACATTACCTGTGTGTGATCCTAATGTTATAAAAAAATTGTAGTATGACAGCTTTGTTTCCAATTTCACCAGCAGATTGAGACAGAAATTATTAACAACCTATTCTACTCAAGGTATATAGAGCTAGCCCACAGAATCAAACTCGAATCTCGAGACAGTGTGAGTGTGTGCGTTTATTTGACAGATCTTTGTAGACAGGCATGCCCTTGCCGGTGTTACACAATCATTAATAAAAAAGGTGCAATGTCAAAGGTCAATGAAATAACAGACCGATTTAGCACTCCTGCAGGGTTATTTTCATTATTATCATGGTCATTGTGATTGACATGACAATCATATTTTGCAGGTATAGTGCAGTTACGTCCCACCAGCAAAAGAAGTCCACCTTTTATCACTCAAACCAGATCATTCTATTATCAATCATTCATAACTTTGACTTTATGCAAATTTTGCTTTCCACTTCATAGGCCATCACCAAATCAATGATCAATAATCTCCTATGGATGACCAATTACCAACTCATAAGTGGATGAACACTAGTTTTTGTGGGGCTGTAGGACATGTTTTATTTTTAGAAGAGACAGTCCTATTTTTTTAGGGCGTCCATAGAAAGACCTTTGCTCTGAATCCGTGTGGCGGCGGCGGCGGCGCGTGAGTCATTCCTTGTGAACAAAATATCTAGAGATCTATACGTCCACGGTCTTGAACCTTGGTGGAAGGGTGCGGGCTACAGATTCTCGAACTGATTAGATTTACAATCAGTATATATCATTCTAAGTACCTAATTTGCATAATTAATTAGCTATTTTTACCTATTTTGCATGATTTTCATTGACACTTTTTGTGAAAAATATCTGGAGATCTGTAAACGTCACACAGGCTGAAACTTGGTAGAAGGGAGCAGGCTAAACAGTTCTCCGACTGATTTGAATTTACACATATTATATGCAATTGGTAGAGTCACCCCTATTGGCTAATAATTAGCATATTTGACCGATTTTCATGATTTTCATTGACACTTGTGACAATCTTGAGATCTGACGTACAGGGCTGAAACTTTGTGGCTCGAACTGATTTAATTTGGGGTGTTAGTATGGGGTTGTGGTCTTGGAATTATGGGTTTTGCCCAGGGTATGGTCTGTGGGTATTGGAGGTGTCGTGGGTATGGTCCAGTGGTGTGTGGTCTGTGGTTTCCAAGGTGTTCCCAGGGTATGGGGTGGTCTGTGGATGTTGTCCGTGGGTATGGTCCAGTGTGTGTGGTCTTTGGGTGTGTGTGCTGTGTGGGCTATGGGGTGTGGTCAGGGGTATGGGGTGTGGTCGGGGTATGGTGGTGGTCAGGGTCATTTGTGTGTTTTCAGGGTCAATTTTGTGTGGTCAGGGGTTGGGGTTGTGGTCTGGCGGTATGGTTGTGGTCTGGCGGTATGGGGTGTGGTCTGGCGGGATGGGGGTGTGGTCGAGGGTATGGAGATGTGGTCTGCGTCTGGGGTTTGGTCTGGGGCGTATGGGTTGTGGTTCTGTCGGTAGATGGGGTTTTGGGTGGTTGGGTGTGTCTGTGGTGTTGTTGGGTGTGGTCTTTGGGTGTTGGGTTTGTGGTCTTGTGGTGTTGGTTTGGTCTGTGTTGTTGGGTGTGGTCTGTGGGTGTTGGGTGTGGTCTGTGGTTGTTGGGTGGTACTTTGGTGTAGTCTTTGTGGTTTTGTGTGGTGTTCTTGTTGTGGCTATTAGTCCTAGGGGTTTTTTTCTTGAGGTAAATTGTTTGAGTTTGTGGGTATTGGGTTCGATGTGGGGTTCGGTGATATGGGGTGTGGTCTTGGAAGTACGGGTGGTGGCCCAGGGATGGTGGCTCTGTGGGGGGGGTTTGAAGAGGTATGGTCCGTGGGTATGGTTTTTTCCTAGGTATTTGAATGTGTGGTCCTGATTTATTTTTATTTGTTTCTTGTTAGGGGACTTTATTTTTTGTGTTAGTGTTTTGGTTGGTTTGGCTGTTTGTTTTTACCTTTTTCTTTTTTTGTCCTTTTTAGTTTTTGTTTTCTGTTTTTCGTCTTGTGTTCTCGTCCTTTTGTATTTTTGTGTATTTTGATTTTTCCTTTTGTTTTGGAATGTGGTCCGGGGGTATAGGGATGTGGCCGGTATTGCCTAGGGCTGACACTTGTGAGGGTTGTGGTGGGGGTCCATTGATATGGGGTTGTCTTCTATGGTCGAGAACCATTACATATATCGGACTACCTATTTGGGACCGCTGTCCCTATTTTTCTAAGTGACACCTGTCAATCAAATTTGACACCCACTTGAACATAACTCACTGTATCTGTGTCAAGTGTTGCCAAAACCGCATTTTGGTAGCCCAATTGGGTGACTTGGGAAACTTACCGGGACGCCGAATGTTAAA
>JAMKCH010065737.1:0-25426 GCA_023653785.1 Ophioderma brevispina
TGCGTTTCACCCCCTTGGAGGTATGTGATAAGTCAACAGCTTACAGCTACTACTGTAGATAAACGATGCTATAGTAGATTCAACCCATCGTGTCACCAGAGGAAAGGTTTTGGACAGCGTCGATTAGTTGGGAGAGGAGGCAGAATGTGGCCCGATTCACCTGTTTCATGAATGAACTAGTATTTAACATCACCTTTACATAGAGAGTGCAAAGACTTTTGTTCCTTCGAATCCAAACTAAATGCTCAAAATTCAAAAACATTCAACTCACCTGTACAGAATGTTTTTGAGAGTTAATGTATAAATGCGTTTACGTTGAATTGAATGCTGTCATTGAGCATAGAATTGATTTTTCTCTATCAGACTGCATGATTCAACTGTTTCGATAGCGTGGAATTTTAGTTTCCACACACTGCACATCCCCACATTCAATGCTCATACCTTCGGAAAAGTACTAGAGGTGACACGATGGGTTGAATCTACTATAGTGATGAACCATCTATCCGGGTAGGCTCTAAGCTGGTTAAATTGCTTATTGGTGTTTTGCAAGTTTTTAATAAGGTCAAAAGTTCTGATGAAAGAGAAAAGGCTATTGTTGGCTTGATTAATCATACTTTTGGTGGTTCAGGGAACTCTGAGATACCTAAAGGCCCTAAGAAGAATAAAGCGGGTATGAAGACTATATAGTAGTAAATCTGGTAGCGGGAAATCCGATTCTGATCGAGCAACTAATGAGGTTCCAAAGAGCCCTAGTCAAGGTAAGAGATCTGATAAGCACATACCAGGCAGAAGTGGGGGTAGTGTTGCGCGTAGCCCTAGGGAAATAATTTTTTTTCTGGGTTTTGCTGGCGTCTTAAATACACTTATGGTTTGTATTCTTCAATGTAATGCCTAGTCTGTTTCTGGCCATGGATGTGAATTCCAAGAGGGGGATTGCTGAAATGCTAGTAAAACCTGACATCATTTGTATTCAAGAAACTTGGCTTACTAAGAACAAGAAATTTTCTCTTTCCGGTTATGATTTTATCCGCAGATAGGATTGTTGATGTTAGCTCGAACAAAAATCCTCATGGGGGATGTGGTATCTTTATTAAAAAGGGTCATGCGGTGTCAGTTATTGATATTAAAGATTCGGATATTGAACTCCAGTTAATTGAAATTAAAGCTATTGATGGTATTAATAAGATTTTTGTAGTTAATGTTTATAATCCGTGTCTTGTAATTTCAGACACATTTTTGGATAGTATCTTTGATAAAGTGGATGCTACTGTTTTTATTTGTGGGGATTTTAATGCTCATAATTCTCTTTGGGATAGTGAAAATACTGATAAAAATGGGTTGGTTTTGGATACTATTATTGATGATTATGACCTCCCCTGTTTACATGATGGGTCTGGTACTAGACTCGACCCAAGGTCAAGTAAATTATCTTGTATTGATATCACCTTTTGTTCAGCAATGTCTTTTCAAGATGTTCTTGGAGGGTTCACACACAGGACAATTGGGGTAGTGATCATTTCCCTATTCGTGTCCAATTTGGGGGTAAAGGCTTATTATAGTAGTAGAGTTGTAGTAGAATTCATGTTCCTCGATGGAATATTAATAAAGCGGATTGGCCAAAGTTTGACTCTGTTCGTGAGTTTATTACTTAGGAATTATATAACACTTTCGTTGTTCAAATATAACGGGGGGCATTTTTGGGGGATGCGTCTATTCCTAAGAATAAAGTTTTTATAATAGTGGACTCCTGTTCCATTGTGGAATAGCTCTTGTTGATTGCAATCCAAAACTAAAGAGGAAAAGCTTTAAAATTCTTAGTTATACTCATGATACATTTATTGATTACAAACGTTAAACGTGCTATGCAAGTAAGTTATTCTAGAAGCTAAAATGATTGTGATGTGAATTTGTGATACATAAAGTTTGGGAATACGGTTTCGTACTTTACTAGAACTACTCAGAGTATTATGCCCACTGAGTTCAGGGTGGTATTTCTGCAGAGTTTACGGATTTGGATATAAAGCGAATTCTTAGTCGATCTTTTGCCTCTGTAAGTAGTACATAGGAATTATTAAGCCTGATTTTCAGAGATTAAAGAAATGCTGAGCGCAATTTACCTTTACACAAAATGATAGTAGCTCAGTCTTAACTCTGGATCATGATATGGTTAAAAGCTAACTGTACTTCTCCGGGTTAAAGACGGATTAGTATTTTCTTATTAAGCAGTTTTCCATTTCATGTCAAGTTTACGTTCGCTTTTACAATATTTAATAGTCATCTGGAGTCAGGTGAATGTTCAAAGCCTGGACACACAAGGTTTTGATTCGTTAGCTTTACTTACACCTGGTAAAGTCGCAACTGACCCGATGTCTTATAGACCCATTGCTTTAACCTTGGCATGGGTATAAACATTATGGGCAGAATGGTTAAACAAACATCTTCTTGGTTTGGAGACAAAGGCCTATTCGGTTCAAAGTAGGCTCGTACTGGTAGGCACCACTCTGATTCTTCTCAATTCGGATCATCTATGATTAGAGGTTTTGCTACTAAGGAAGCACAATTGCTTGTTTTTCTAGATATCCAGAAAGCATATGACATGGTTTGGAGAAAGGGGGCAATCACTTAAGCTCCAGCTACTTGGGGTCTGTGGTCGTATTGTTCGCGGGAGTAAGGATTTTCTCTTGATCGTTACTATTTCGGTCATGTAAGGGGATTCTTCCGATTTTTTTGTTACTGAAAATGGGCTCCACAATGAGTGTTATTAGTCCTGTTATTGTCAATGTATCAGGTAATGATCTTCCTAATATTCGGGGTATCAAAGTTCTCAATTTGCTGACTGCTGACATCACAGGTTGGAAATCAAAAAAAATATTATAGTAGGATTCAACCCTCGTGTCCCGGAGGAAAACTTTGGACAGCGTTCGATTAGTTGGGAGAGAGGCAGATGTGGTCCGATTTCCCACCTGTTTACATGAAGGAACGAAGATTAATCTGGCCTTTCATGTTACATAGAGAGTGCAAAGGTTTTTGTGTTCCTTTCTATCCAAAGCACAGGGCACTCAAACATTCAACTCACCACATGGAATACTATTGAAGCAAATACGATTAGGCAGAATGGTATTGCGACGTTATGCTGCTCTTAACTGTGGTAATTACACACAACGGTACCTGAACGATTCATAAAGATCAGAATTGATTTTTTTTATGGTATTCGGATTTAATGTTTCAATAGATTTAGCGTGGAAGTTTAATTTTCATTCCATGCAACCATCCCTCCTCAATGCCAATACCTTTGGAAAATAATGAGGTGACCCGATGGTTGAATTAACTATAATTTGCTGCACATAAAGTTTCTGGCGGGTCTTCTATGTTCTTTGGTGCAGGACATGGGGCTTCGCTTTCTGCCCCAATTGGTTGGTATTTTTTATACTAGAAACAGAAAGTTAAAGAATCATATAGGCCAAAGAATTTAGTTTAACGTGGAAATTTCTGGGCAACAGCTGAAAATGTCAGGGGATTGGTGCAGAAATGGGTCTAGAATAACATACTAAAAAGTCCCCTAAAATCATTTTTCTTTCAGCAAATAAGGGGGACAAAGTTTGTACAGGGTTACAAAGTACAAAATATTAGAATGTCCTTAAATGTGTTACAACATTTTTGTCATGTCCCAAAGGCTCACATTAAAAGGTATAGTTTGCCCTATCTACAACCTGTGAGCTTTAGTACTACAGACCTTGAAATTCATTTCAAGGTCATCCTGGGGGTAAATATTTCAAAATGATCCAATTTCATAGAAACCAGATTCAAATTGCTAGTAGAGTCATATTAAAACAGAAAATGTTATCATTCAACATCACCCCAGGACTTCAATATTGACATTTAAGAGCAGAAAGCAGTGATCCCCATAGAGCCTGTAAGAACCCCATCACAACTTGGCCTGTCATTTTGCAAGTAATGACCATCAACTGTTTTAAAATTCATTTGTGTTCAGGTACAACTAGATCAAGAATTTGACACATCTTTCAGAAGAATCCGACCATCCTGAAAAATTTTACCCCCAGGATGACCTTGAGCATTTTTTACCATATAGTTATTAAACTACAGCCAGCGATAGGGCAAAACTATACCTTTTTTTTAATCTTGGGACATGACAAAAATGTTGGCTTTGGCAAACACATGTAAGGACAATTGATATATTTGTAATTTTACCCCTGTACAAACTTGCCCCCTTATTTCTTGAAAAATGCCACAAAGAGGAGTTTCTAGGGACTTTTAGTGATTATTAGGTTAAGAAACCCATTCTGCACCAATTCTGAAATTTTAGCTTGTTCCCGCAAATTTCCACCTTTCCATTGTTGATTTTATTAATACTCTTGGCCTAATACTGAAACTTGATGAAAAAACCAGTTATTAAGGGGCGGGTTATCCCGCTATTTTGGAAATTTCGAGGAGCGACTTCAGCTATTCTCAAAAATGTTCAACATCTACATATCATATACCATCATGTAGGGCTTGCTGAGCTTTTCAAAATCGGTATTAATTTTCGCCTTTGTTGCCACGGTAACCATGCTAGGGCCTTGTGATGGGATTAAATTTTTGACAAACGGGACTCAACGGACGTTTGTGTACATTAATGGGGTTTGGGGAGAATATTCGCCGAGACATTCCGGAGGAAACCATGTACTCGGATTTTTTAATGGTTTCCATGGCAACCGGGAACCAGCCACCACTAAGCACTTTTTACGAATAACTTTAAAAATGAAGGGGAAATTCAAAATCATGAAGACCCATGGTTTCTAGAGCTTAGTCTTCTTAACATATGTGCTAAATTTCATTCCTATACCACTTTTCGTTTTGTAGTTATGTTTGTTGAAAATTGCTATTTGCGTTTTTTATAACGAGATATTGGCCTTTAACAGTTGGTGCTACGTTGAGGGCAGATATTTATACGATTATGCAATTTGCATTTTTATGTGGAGTAGTATTATTAATTTTTATCAAAGTTGGTTAGAAAAAGCATTTGCATTAATTACTGTGTTATGAATTTTTTAAAATAATTTTGTTTAAAATAGCAGGGTGAGGAAAATAAAGAAATACATAAGAAAATTGTTACCCGCGTATGTTTAAAGGGAAGCTATATTAATCTTTATCATTTTATTTAACACTTCAATAGAAAACTGCAAAAGAAACAAAACCCACAGCCTATAATTATTGTTTGGAAACAAATTGTTAATTATCATTCTTGAATTAATATATTATGCAAAGTATATGACAAAATTCCTTGTTGCCAAGTTTTTTCGCATCCGTTATTTGATCAGTCGTAGTCTCGGAACCGAGAGTCGGAGAGTCGGATTTTTTGTCAAATAAAAAGTATTTCAAAGACGTTTACCGCTTATGGCTGTTACAATATCTCACTTTTGCAGGGGAAAAAACAATCCCATTAACAGCGTGCTAACCCCCCACCCCCCTTAGAAAAGTACCAGTTTTTGGTTTGAATTTTGGATCAGAAGCTGACTTGGTCTGGCAATATTTGATTAATATTATTGAGATTCGCTTAATCGTTACGTTGTATTTCTGCTCTTCTGGGGGGGGGGCTGATAAGTAAGGACCTTATGTTGTTCATAGAGAGCTCTTATTCTGAATATAGTTGCGAGACCTTTGAATCTGCATCATCTGTGGGAGCTAGACTCGACAGCATTCAGTATCGGGCTTTGAGATTGTACTGGTGCCATTTGTTGTACTTCTCTCAGAACTGCAGGTTGAATTTGGTGAACCACCTCTGGATTTGAGACGAAGTTATCTGATTAACACCTAGGCCATGACTTGTTAATCTATTGAATAACAGCCTATCTGATTTTGCTTTAACAGTCTGGATTGGTGTTCTTTTTTCGGAAATGGTCTAGAAGGTTTGGTAACTTGTCCTTTTGAGGCGAGAGTTGAACATTGTTGATAGTATGGTCTCCCGGTATGGTCTTTTCTAGTACTCTCTTTGCCGCCCCGTTGGGATTATGAGCTGTGATGTTGCTTCGTGAGAGTTTTCTTCATTCGTCATACTGACGTGAGAATTAAACTTCAATTGCTAGCATGAAGACTGGGGAGCTCCTCACCCATATATACACAGATGGTTCTGTTAAGCCGGACTTGGATAGAGTGGGCTGCATTTTTGTCCCTGCCTTCAAGTTTCAGAGGGGCTTTCGTCTTACTTAACAGGATTTCTATTTTTTCGGCTGAACTTATTTCGCATATTGTTGGCACTTGAATGGGTTGATGAAATTAAGCCAAGAGATACTTGTATTTTGAGCGATTGTCTTAGTGCTATTAATACAATATCAGATTTTGCTCCAGTTAATAAAATTGTATGCGATATTTCTAATAATGATCAGGTTTAGGGGTTTCCTTGGTATGGGTTCCAGGGCATTGTGGGATTTTTGGTAATGAGTGGGTTGGCACAGTTGCCACACGGGCATCAATGAAAAATCTTGTTGCTATTATTATTCCATTTAATAAATCTGATTATAAACATCGGCTTAAGAATTGTTTGAAAAATAGCTGAACAATGGAATAAGCTTGATGGAAATGTTATGCTTAGAATGCTTGAACCTTTTGTTTCTATGAGGATGAAGTCATGGATGGTTGGGCGTGTTCATGAAGTTTCTCTTCGTAGATTACGTATGGGTACCTGTAGGTTTTTGGCTGATTTTTTATTTAAAACTGGTAAGCATCCAAATGGTCTTTGTAAGACATGTGGGGTTAGTGTTCATTTTTTGCTTGACTGTAAAAAATATGTTACTCAAAGGTAAACAAAGCTGGTGGTAGTCGCACCTTGGTACATCACACCTTAAACTCGAATGAAATGATTCTATTGATTTAAACGTATGTGACATATAAAAACATTACCAAATTACCTGTATATCAGTTACATGTAATTTTAATGAGTTAATGAGGTGTCTGAGCGAAAATGAGATGGGAGTTTTGAGGCAATGATGAGAGCGATATAGTTGATGGATAGGGTGAAGACTGATGTTTTAATGCAGATGTTGGGTTTGGAAGAAGCGGTGGACCGGTTGGCGAAGGCGAATAGTGTACGTGCTGAGGAAGGATGATGAGCATGTTTTAAAAAGGGCTTTGAGTTCGAGGTGGGCGGTTTGAGGAGGAAGGGATGATCAAAAGACGACATGGAAGAAGCAAGTGGTGGAGAGTAGGAGGGTTGGGTGTAGGATGGAGGATGTATTGAATTGGGCGAATTGATGAGTGAGTAAGGGCGATTGCTACTAGTGTGAGGTGAATCCAGCCACCATGTTTCACGGGGACAAAACCGGATTTAAAACTTTGGCTTTACTACTACTAATGCTCCAGCTCCATGCTACACACTACGCTTTGTTTTACACACCCCATTGTATTTTTGGCCAATCTCGGTCCTTTGAACAGAACCAATCTTTCCCTAGAGATTGTCAAGAGATTCTTTACTGTTACGGTATCTCGTGGACGCCAAGGTCAGAAATACCCTTTAATCACAAACAAATGATAATTTATAGAACAAAATTTGAGCTGAATTCAATTCGCGGTTAAGAGCCCCCAATTTCTGTTACACAGCTCTTGTATACAAGGGTCACCAAATACCTTTTAAACCCAAACAAAATGAGCCTTGTGCCAACCAATGACCTGAATGTTACAAAATAACCAATTTATTTTACTTTGATGATTAAAACGACCAGTTCAAGAATTTGGAATGTCAAACAAAAGGTGATAATAATCAATCACGAATGTCCCTTATGAAATAGTTTATTCGATCATGTCATTCTGACGTGGCGATGATTAATGTCCAGATTTAAAATGCCAGTTCAACGATAATAATTCCTCACAGATATTTCAAAAGGGCATCTTGCACATAGTATTTGTTTTCCATAACATCAACAAATGACCTGTATTAAATTCCCCATTTTGACCAATTTTATGCCCCAAGAGCATTTATTACGACAAGATGTAGGCACAGTTACTGAGATTTTTTTTATTACTGTCTTTGTTTGGGGTGGTGGAGACAAACATACATATTAGATCCCAATAATTGTGACTAATATTTGGACATTCATTTTAACACTGATAATTATCATATCACTGATGTGTAAGTCACAAAAGGTATGTGACTTTGGTTAGCCATTTACAATTCTACTGCACTCACCTCCTCTCAATCGTTTCAAGCAGCATATGCACCAAAATGATGTATTATCATCATCCATCCCAGAGTATTATCCTTATATCTCTTCTATCCAAGTCTAAGACTGAAGTGCAGGAGGTAGTTTGTTTTCAGAAAGAATCAGTTATTTTTATTCTTTCTTTAATTTACACTTTGCTTTTGGAGGAGTTTGGTGCTGGCAATGGACAATCAAATTTCATCAGAATTCATACTTAGTTGCCAGCATTTTGACAAAACTTTATTATGATAACTCCTAGACATAGTAGAAGTGGCCCTCAAGATAAAATCAGGTAAATTTTGATGGATTTGGAGGCCTTTATTTTTAACTAAACTTGGTGTTGGTTAATAGCTAACAATTACACATACCTTTTTTGACTACACATTCAGTGATTGATAAGACTAATGTTAAAATAATGTCAATGTGATAAGTCACAATTATTGGGACTAACATTAGGTCCACCAAACCCTTTCCATACACAGCTTAGACTATTACATCTAGATACCAATGTAATGGAAAAAAAAGAATATTTAGCTCCGACTCACAGAGAGCATAAAAGCCAAGCAGCATGTGTCAATGGACGGATCAGACCAAGACCCAAAAAGGCGAGGATGACACTCACAGCACAGTTTGCTTTACCTGCTTTCACCATAATTTAACTTCCAACCGTCCACTGGAACTGTTTTAATGTTTCACCCTTGATTAGAACATCTTCAAATGTCATACTGTCTTAGCACGTGGAAGCCATCAGTTTTGTTCATCAAGCAAGATTGTGATTCATAAATAAACATATGGATACATCAGACACTCATCTTCTATGCTCACTATGATTACTTAAATGCAACCATCAATGATTTGTCAAATCATTTTTTTTCAAGTGATCAAAATCATTTTTTTGTATGTCTGTACTAAGTGTAACTATCTACATACCCTGCAAGTGAGAAGACTAATACAACCTCATAAGACAAACTTAGATAGGTAGTCATTATTGCCTACCACACACTCTAGTACAATTTTGACTGTTTTGATTCTTGTTGGATTATGATGTGCCTTTAATATTACTCTGACTCATTTTTGATATTTCTTCTCCATCCTAATCTAGTTCAATCGTTCCTACAGGACTTGACAAGATTCCACTTAGTTGGAGAAAACATTATGAACCTTTAGCATGCCTTCCAGCCCATGCAGGTTTAATACTAATATCAATAGCAACCCCATCCGTTGAAGTTTACATGTAGTCATCTGTGGAGGTTTACATGCATCATTTTACAACGGTAACTTTGAAACAGTCAATCTTGGCATCATCATCACCTTCTTTCACATCCGCCTATGTTACGCAGCATGTTTTCAAGTGTGGCCGGTGGTCCCGGTTAGAGGTACCGATGGCTGCCCTGCGTATCCACCCATCACTTGTGCTCCAGGCATGACCATAGCACCCCCTCCTCGTGGCCCCATCTGTGGAGGGGCTTCGGATACCTGTTGCTGCATGCCCATGAGGGGCCTGCTGTTGTTGTTGGTTGATGGGGCCCTTGAGTTGTCCCGTTTCTGTAACCACTGTTAGTTTTGCAGTGTGCCTCTCATGAGCTCTTTCCGTGCCAGCTCATTTTCAGCTCATCAATTTCCTGTTGGAATGAAAAAAGCGAGAATGTAAATGTGTTTCCATGGAATGGGTTTTGTTTCAGGACAAATGTTGAACAAGGCCAAAAAAGACTAAAGGACTTCTTAAGGGTTGGGTCGACGTCGGTCAGAAAAACTTTATTTTTAAATATCAAAATAGACACTATATTGATATGTATTTGTTTCCCATTGATGGTAAATGACCAAAAACTTGCAATCACAGACATAGGAACAAATTTTTTACAGAGTGAAGCTACCCATTTATACTAAATAACTAATATTATTTAACCTTAACACCCCAAAATACCGCACTGTAATACCGTCAGGTATGTTGTATGGGGTGCAGTAGAACCATTCCATATGTTTGCTATATTTGGTGGTATATTTGATTTGTGGTAATACTGTCAGACTGTGAAATGGGTTTGAAAAAAGAGCTGAAAAAAGCTGAACTATAGTGTAAAACTAGGTAAAAAGGTCAAAAAGCCTGAAAAATGAAAAAAAAGAGGTAAAATTTGGACTCTTTGAAAGCATGAAAAAGAGCTGAATCAGCTAAAAAGATGAACTCTCACAGGCCTGATACTTTACAGTATTATCATTTGGATGATGCCTTTACTTTCTGATTTGGTTTATGGTAGCTTATTGAAACAGGTACTATGGCAATTGTTTTTCTGTGTTCCATGAACATAATGGCATGCGACTTCTGAGGATACAAATTTCGATCAATTGGACCTTATGGTTGTCAATCGCCCTTACCGAGAAGTTTCCAGGTTTACTGGAAAAATAAAAAAGAAAAAGAAAAAACTAAGTTTTGAAACGTGCCTGCTGTTGTTATCGGCCCTTTCGAGAGCATTTGCTATGATTTTTACTGTCGTGTAGAAGGTCAACAGAGTTTGAGGGCACCAAATATTGTGTCATATTAGTAATTTCCATATAGAATATACACTTGATGAGATTCTACCTTGTATTTTGCTACAGAAATGTCTTAAAACAGAAAAGTGATTTTGATTTGCTATTTTTCAATATAAAACATAGGCGGAATTTCGTACTTGCTCCTTACGAAATACAAATTTCAAATTTTTGCTACCAAAGAAGAATTTCTCAGCTTATCCTTTCAGATGGGGATATTTTTTAATGGAAGTTTTACATCATTGCACCTTTATTTTAAGACACTCTTTTTGGCCGTATTCACATCCTTGTGTTATTTAATACATCAATAAGCTTTTAACACGAAAAAAACCAGTCCGAAAACGAGGTGGTTCTCGAACCATAGTGTCACCTATTTTGTGATCACCTTCCTTCGCTCTATGCACAAATGACCTCTCCTTTTTCAAACCAAATCATGTTTTTTACAAATTACATAATGCTTGTACATAACTAATCATTGAGTGAAATAACTAAGCTCAAATCGTAGTCTTCATATGGAAAATCATAACTTGTTTTAAAATTCCGGATCCGGAATTTTTATTATACACGGTTATCTATGGCAATGTTTATGTGCATAAAATGTTTACTACATGAAAACGGAAAATCGATTCATCTCTGACTTTAGAATTAAGCATTTTAGGTGACTATCTTTAGATTTGATGATATTTTAAGAACTGCACACAAAAATATATTTTGAAATTCGAGTCAGCCTTTAAAGGTGCTTGTTACCCCAATTTATGTGTATGGTGTTCTCTACTTGATTATGAGAGCCTTGGCCACTTGCACATACACCCCATCAAGACCGTGGGAAACAAACTTGCAGTTTTTTGATGAAGCCGACCAATAATGCATGTTGCAAAGCCCCAATTCATACTGTGCTAATATTAATGGTAAACCACTAAAGACGATCGGAACAGCACCTTTAATGAGTAATACACAAGCAATTGTTTGAAAAGGTAACCCAACAAACTACGCAAACACCACACAAGCAAAATCTACGATTGAATGGCATCCAAGAAGGCGACCATGTTGCCGACGCAAAACTTACATCCTTTGATGCCTGTTCAGGTTGACTACTGAAAGCATTAGCTGTTCTGAAGAAAGTAGTAAGAAAGTAGTTTTCTACCTCCTTGCTGCATAGAACTTCGGTATTACTGCTCCACAACGCATGAAACAGGTGAGACAAAAAAACAACGAAAACAAGTTTTTACAAAAGTTAAAAACCGTTTCTGGAAAATTGTCTGGCAATTGTAATGTGAGTTCATTCAGGTCATAAATGCAATAGCTGCCAGTGTGATACATCTGTGTGCTGCTATGTATAGGAGCTTAATTATCAATGTATCTTTCCTGAGTCAGTAGCTCTTGAATGGTTCTTAAGGTGGTGACCACGTTTCAAGAGCACTGACCAAAGGAACCTGAGCATAAGAGTATGTTTGATGGGATTTTTGACAAATGGCAGCATTGCACTTACAACCTTCTTGTACTCATATGAAAATTGTTTTCTCAAATCAACTTGTATTTAACTTGACTAAATAGGGTAAACCGTTAAACCCAGAGCATCAATGATGCAGTTGCTTAGCCTATATATGATGCCATTCAAAAGACAACAACATCCTTTAAAGTACCTTTATAATTATTTACAATAGAAAAATTACACATAATACATTTTGTTATGATATCCAATCAAAACTGGAAATGGATTTGTGGGATCCCATGACATTATGAGGTGAAAATGTCCCAAAAAATGTGCATTGTGGGGAACTCAAACCTCTAATAACCCGCACCATCTTTTGATAATGTTAATAACACTCTCAATTGAATACATTTTCCTCTAAAATGTGATGATGATTCCACCAAAGTCTTAGATGCGATGATATAGGCCCTACTATTAATTTAATATTTTGTTATTTTTGTGGTCAAAAATCTGTTAACTTGATTATATTTTAATTCTGTAACACTTCAAAGAGTAACATGCAGAGACAACGTTTTTTCAAAAAAACATTCACACAATGGCAATACAACTTGGGTCCAAGATCACGTGTAAATGAAAGAGGTAGTAGAAATTAATGTTTCTTATTTGATATGACTATAAACTATAGTGTGAAAAGACAAGGACTATTTAGTCATTTGTTCTTAAACTCATAATTTAATTGCCACAGTAAATAAACATAATTTAACAAGAAGCGTCTTCAAAAAGGACAATCTGCCCTAATGAATCTAGCTTCCGACTTAAATTAGCTTGATTTGCATATACCTGAACACTTTACAATAGGGTACAATCAAAGATCTAACCTCTTTGATATTCCTCATTACGTTACTTCAGTAAAAATACTACATAAGTTCCATGATGATGATAATAATTGTTTCACAATTGTTTAATTTACATAAAATTCTCTATTAGGCAACAGTTATTGTTTTTCAGTAGTCTTTTCAAAGCTAACTTAACAAGGTTACTTCTGTTGTCTTACTGTAATTATTTATAACAAGCTATTTGAAAGTTCAGATCCATTGAACGCAACCACTTCAACACATTGGCTTTTCGTGATCAACAGCCTCATCCACTTGACTTTTAACCCAAAGGAGTTGAGATTTTTACATAATTTGACCCGTTAGCCTAATGTTGCCTAATATACTTGCAAATTCGATCTACTCTGGAAGAAATTAGCCATTTGGTATTTTCTGTCGTCAAAGGACAGAAATTAGAAGCAGTGGCCTTGGCATCAGGGCACTGTGATATAAACATTGTTAATAAAATCAAACCGCCTCATCAAAATCAATCAGGATATCTAATGAACCATAAACCAAAATAGGTGTTAGCGAAACAAATTCACCTTTAATTGATGTGTTTGAATGCCTGGCATTACTGAAATGTACCGTAGCACTTGTTTAACGATTAAAGGGTCACCTCTGAAAATTTTCAGAAAAGAGGCGTTCCCCTTTTTTAGCCGGATGGCGGTTTTTACCATTTTATAATGCATACCAGAGTATTAATTCAACCCTGAAATGAACAGCAAAAATTATTTTTTGTGTATCTGCAATAGTAAATGGTTATTTAATGAAAAAAATAAAAAACTTAAAAAAAGCAAAAAATAAAAAAAATATCCCACATTAATCTGGGCTTTGGCATTTTTTTTTAAAAATTAATTTCACTTGCAATTACTTTTAAACTTTATGACATTACAATGTATTAATGTACTGTTTAACTTACCTGAAACCACAAAATACGGCAAATTTTAATGGCAATGACTTTAAACAATATGTTGTTATGGAAAACCTTGTTTCTTTGCTTTTTCAACTTTCAAGGAACAGCAAATTTTTGCTGCTGATTCATATTTTAAGTCGGCGAGATTTCAATCGGTACCATAAGACATGATCCATGCGGCACTGCAATACCGGGAGTTTGTCAAATCTGTGTGTGAGTCAGCTTTCGTAAAACAATTTAATGCAGAGAATTCATAACTCTTATTCTCTTAATTGTTCCCTACTGAAACCCACGGGGGGGGGGGGGTTCTCGGGTGCTTATCACCACTTTGGTGGGGGGGGGGTTTCTCACCTTTGGTTTGGGTGGGACGTGCCTCCACGCCTAGAAGTAGGACCCCATAGCTATACCATTTATGCCAAAAAAAAGGGACCCATAGCTATACCAGAGCAGAGGCAAATTTTAGGCCAAATTTAAAACGTGTCTATGGCAAACCCGGTATGGTCATTGTGTGAGAATCCCCCCCCCCCACTTAACTGTAGTTCACTTTCAATCAACATTATTGTCAATGTCAAAATTTGTGTGGTAGTTCTAGTAAATCACTGCTTTGCAATGGTGATATATCACGACTAAATTATTCTGAAGTCCATGGTCCATCCTCTGTGGTGGCAATTTAACTCGCCAAGGACAATCTCATGTGTTTTGTTCAACTGTAACCTATGACTTGTGGTGTTTGTGGGTGATAACATAGTATTGTAAAATGGGCAACTTAATACAAAATTACTAAAATACATTATCAATATAACTCGACTAATATACAACGATTTCAACATGACACTTCAAATGGGGCTTAATTTTACCCCACCGATCATACCGCTAGGTTGTAACACTTTTATCCCATAAAAAATATTGAAAAAGCACAAACCAATTTCACATTCAGTTAAATGTGACAAGCTACAAGGTTAGATGTAATCATGGCAGTTCCCAAGACATAAACAGGGGTTGCATTTAACCTTGCTTAATAGTAGCAGAGGGTGTTTGAACTAATCCCACAATACATTGCAATGGGCCTACACTGTACCGTACTAAACAAATGTCAGTAATTTAGGGCAGTGTGGTAAGAAGTTTTAAGGAGCACAAAACCGTCATTATTAATTTTTTTTTAAAGACTAGTGTTTTGTGTCAGGAGGAATGGGTTAAAATGTCGAGTTTTATGTATTAAAAAATGGGAACTTTTGTGGGATCACATGCCGGGATCATTTTGCAAAGGATATTGAGGTGAAATGTTTACCAAACAGATTGCATTGTGGGATGTGCTAAATATGCCTCTCTTAGGTCGCTGTGGTTTCTAAGGCATTATGATGTGAAAGTTGAGAGAAATGGGGTGTTTCAAGGTTAACACAGTGCAAGGTTAAAGTTTCAAGCAATTATTACTATTATTATGCGGCTTTTGAACCATATGTGAACATTTGCATTGTGCAGTAAACTAAGCACTATCTTAGGCGCAACTGGGAATGAGGGTAAAGTACACATGGTACAAGGCACATGGAACTTTAGACACTGGGAAGATATTGGTGGGAAAACAATAACAAAAACTACCCTTCGGGGCAATAAATGAACTATCATCTACCTAGATATAGAAAGCATGAACTATTGCCAAGGGTTATCAGGGACTAGGCTGCAAATGCAATGCCTCCTAGGCCAGCATTGATAAAGCATGGCTTTCAGCTTTCACACAGCATGCATCAAATGTAGGACAACAGACATTCAGAAATAATCTTTGCCTACCAACACAATTCATTTGCCAACAAAAACACAAAAGGACGAACAAAAATGCCCCCAAAACGCAACCTATGCTCAGAATTTTCAAAATCCACAACAAAACTTTTCCCAGCAAGTAATGACATTTCTTGCATACCTGCGAGTTCAAAAGAATTGGACAAGACATGAGAGGCTAGTTTATGACGTGAGAACATGGGTTTTTCCTACGCACTGTGCTATGTTGTGATGACAATCGCCTATATATAGGCTACAAATGGTTATAATTTAAACAGGCCAAAAAAGTATATGTAATAAAAGTGGTATGGTCCACCGCTACGAATTGTGGATGAAGCCCCACCACAAAATCGCCAATGATTTTGTTTGGAGTAAAAACTTTCAACTTCAGCTGGATAAGTGTCTTGTTTTGAGAATTTAAGAGTGCTTATTTACACTTACACATGCTAATTTATGTATTCACAATGAATACTGTATTTTGATCATCAAAACATAATTTTTGCTCAAATAGTCTTCATAACATAGGTCTTCACCGTTTGAAATCCTCCTCAAACACACATTCTCAAGCCACCAGTGGCCAGCAGAAGTTGAAAAGTGGAGGAGTTCCCCAGGGACCAGCTTTGGTCCCACCCCCCTGAATGATCATTCCCCTCAGGAAATCACTGTGCCTCATCTGCCAAGCTCATCTAGCCCAAGAGGTAATAAAAACAAATCAGATTACTCAACAGCACGAGTTCGGGCACGGTCCAAAAAATTCAGAGATGGTCTTGAGCGATCAAGCCAGCAAAAACAAAACCGTACAGAAAAAATATAAACGAAGTACACAGTAAGAAAAATATTATCATAAAATAGAAATATTGCCTTGTTTTTAAAACTAAAATAGCTGGTGTTTAAATGAATTGTCAATTTTTGAGATGAGAGTCAAATTTAAGTTACAAATTGCAATCATGATCTTTTTAATTTCTTGTAAGTATTAAATGTATTTTAAAGGGGCTGTTCCGATTTATGTGCATTGTGTCTCTACTTGATATGAGAGCTGGTAATTTGCAACATTACACCCCATTCAAGTACAGTGGAAACAAATGTGCGGGTTTTGATTGGTAGGCGCAATAAGCATGTTGCAAAGCCCTATTCAATACTGTACTAATATTGATGGTTAACCACTAAACGGTGGTTTTGTCTAATCTTGGAGAAAATGAAATGGATTTGACGGCTCAAATTTCAGGACGACAATGAGAAAATACAGCCTTTCATCTGATATTCAAATCTTCCGGGTTAATTCAGGGGGGTTCCAAAACGATCGGAACACGCACCTTTAAAGGCTCTTTTATTATTTTGGTTGTATTGCTAACATTTTTTATATATCATTGTGCAATTTATAAACATGATTCTTGATGTAGTTAGTTTTAGTTCTTAAATATACATTGGATTGAGGACAAACAAACATTTTTTTGCTTATTTATTTTTTAAATTTAACTAGTGTAATTAGATGGAAGGTTGTTACTGAAATTATTGATTTCTGTCAGTGTGTTATATTTTATAATGTCTGGTGAGTACCATGGGCGGCGCCAGGGGGGTGGCGGGACGGGGCGGGCCGCCTCCCCCCCCCCCCGCCCCCCCCCGCCCCCCCTGAGCATTTCAAAATTCAGGAAAAAAATCAGGGGTTTTAAGACAAAAAATTGCGTAAAATTAGGGTTTTTTAACCTTAAAATGAGTTATTTGTATGTTTCGCCCCTCCATGGATTTTACCCTGGCGCCGCCCTGCTGTACCACCAGGGCTCCAAGGGAGATATACTGGGTAGGGTTAGAAACATCTGAACAAAATACTGACTTAGAATATATTGAAATAAAGAAGGTTGAAGGTGTGTTTTGTCTGAATAAAATACAAGGTAAACAAATTTATTTTTTAAATAATGGTTTTATTTTTTTTATTGTTTTTAGTTTTTTATATATTTAAATAGGGTAATCCCCCTTTAAACAAAATGGGAGTATCGTCCAAAATAATGTCAGCCCTTGGACCTGCCAATTTGGACATCATCTATACAACAAATAGCAAAATGTATACAAGGCGGTTCTCGAACCACAAGTCTCGCCTGCTCTTTCGCGCTATTGGAAAAAAAGCAGCACACAGAGTGAAACTGTGCGAGTCAGGGTGTCCCCAAAAAAAGTTGTGCAACCAGATAAACCTCCAATGTCTTAACTAGTTTTACTTCCCACTATTTCATTTGACACCACCCTAGGGGTCACAAATTTCCATTGTGAGATATTCATCTTGCAAGCTTGAAACCCCCACCCCCCCCCCACGAGCATAAGTCAGAGCTTTTAGGAGTAGCACCCCGGTTTTGACATTTTATTAGATTCTTTACTGTCCTGCGTTATCATTTGACACCACCCCAGGGGTCACAAACTTTTCCATTGTGGAGATAGTAATCTGAGGAAGTCCTCAACAAGAGCATAACTAAGATGGTTAGGAGTTACGTAGCACACCGGGTTTGCATTTGATAGTATTCTATACCGCCACTTTCATTTGACACCAACCTAGGGGTAACAACATTTTCCATTGTGGAGATATTAATCTTGAAAAAGTCCCCCTCATGAGCACAAGTAAGAGATGTTTAGGAGTAGCACCCGGGTTGCTGATAGCTATTTTTTACTTCTCACTCTTTCCTTTGATACACCATAGAGGTCACAACTTTCCGTTGGGAAGATATTAATCTTGAAATGTCCCCAAAATAATCATAAACCAAGAGATGGTTGGAGTAGCACCCCCGGGTTGCATTTATAGCTATTCTTATTCCCTGTCTTTCATTTGACACCACCCCCAGGGCCACAACATTTTCCATGGTTAATATAATTCAAATCATGAAACGCATGCAAAAATCCCTTAAAATAACAAATTTAGTAAAAAAGATGAAAATTTATTCAATTGGCAACACTATTTTTGAAAAAAAATAAGGTGACCACATTTTAAATTTGAGTCGGCTACGGGGTCCAGAAAGTGGTAAAATGACAATTTGCGTTATTTTCACATTTTTCCAAGAAAATTGGAAACAGGCTGGCCACCAAAAAGACTGCCCAGAAGTAGAAAAACATAGCACTGATATAGCTATATATATTGATGTTAATACCTTGTGTGGTGCACTCCCCCCTTTGATAAGTCTCTTGTATTTTGTACACCTGTTTGTACACCACCAAAATCACACAAGGCCATTACGCCAAAATAACACATGCGGACCTAAGTATTGTAACGTAACAAATCCGACATCAAATTCTTTGAAGGTTGTAGGAGTTCACACTGACCATTGACAACCTGAGAATATTTGGTGAAATGGGACCAAGCATTTAGCATTAGTTGCAATTTTAAAATAATCAAGATGCCCCTTTAAGTGCCCACATGCATTTTGACCACAATATTATTCCACAATAAAGGTGTTACCATATAGTAGTCTCATGTCGGAAGGAATTTGGCATATCCAATGTACCATTTATGCGATACAGCAATATGCATATTAATTGATCAATTGCATCAAACAATGCCCTTTAATTATCCACGTGCATTTGACCGCAATGTGATTCATACAAAAGCTGTAAGGCATAGAGAGTATCTTGTAGCGAATGAATTTTGCATATCCAATGTACATTTCAGTGATACAGCAAGATGCATATTAATTAGATCAATTGTATCAAAAAAAGCCCCTTTAATGGCAAACAGGCATTTGAACAATTAGTGACATTCACCCCAAAAGATGAATGGCATAGTATTCTTTCATGCAGCCGAAGGCATTTTTGCTCTCCGATGTAGGTTTCAGCGATACAGGAATTACGCATATTTTAATTAGATCAAATTGACATCAAGGCCGCTGGTATCACACCGCTCAAAGGGAAAAAGAGCGCACCCATGATAAGCTTTCATGCAGTGAAGGAATTTCAGTATCAAGTACCGTTTAAAAATTTTTAGCAATTACGCTGTTTTTGGCAATTAATTAGATCATTTGCAATACTAATTTGCCCGAAATACAGACCGAACGAAATCTAATCAGTTCGAGAACTCTCCCAGCCCGCTTCCCTTCCAACAGTGACATCATCATACGCATTAAGAACTCCAGAAAACGGATACCAACCTGCGGAAAATTTTCCGTTAATTGATACAAATTAGAACTTAATTAGCATATTTTACGCCCAAAATCTAATCAGGTCGAGAACTCGTGGAACCCGCTTCTTTCCACCAGTACATCATCCATAGCCCTTACGAACTCCGATAAACGTACACAAGCAGGAAATGACGTCAGGCAGACAGACAGCAATGACGAAGACAGACAGACAGACAGACGGACAGAAGACAGACAGACAGAAAAAGTGATTACTAAGTCTCGCGAACATAGTTCAGGCGAGACAATAGAACATGTTTTGATTTGTTGCTGCTCAGAGATTGACAAATTTCGTGACAAGAAGAAACAAAATACAAGCAAGTAAAAAACTTGTGTGATCCCCCTGGAAAGATGGCGTATGGAAACAAGAGCCAGATTGACCTTTGACCTTGGGGCATTAGTGCTGCAGCAGAGGCACAATTTTTTTCGATGAGTGGTGACTAATTTGAATAAAGGTTGTCATATATCAAATGTAGCTATAGGTCCAGGAGTCAGGAAATGCATGATGCAAAAAATTAAAACGTGTACAATTAAGTAGGGGGTAAGGTTACCACTATTTTCAGTATGAAAAGTGAATAAAGACTCAGCTTGATAATTTATCACAAAATCTGGGATTGGTCCTCCCACTAACATATTTTTTCCCACAATTTGACACCGATAAAACTCTATAAAGTTGATAAATACCCTTTCTCCACCCTACCCCCAACAGTACCCACTACTCAATGATGTTTTGAGATTACTTCAGATCCTTGCACTTAAGTCGCAAATGAGCAAAAACACAGTGATGGTTGCACTTAGCGTCAGAAATTGTCATGCAGAGAGCATTGTGTGGTGGTGTGGATGTGTGTGTGTGGGTGGTGTGTGTTATGTTTTTTGGTTTTTTTAATTGGGGGGGGGAAAAAACCTAAATATTTACTGTACATCTGAGGACATCGTTTCAAGCGATGACGGTCCACGGTTGTCAACTTTAGCTTAACCCTCATTTTTTAATCAATCTTGGGGGGGGGGGGGGGGGATACGGGCAGCTGGCCGTAACCAGCGGGGGGGGCCGTTTTTTCCTCATCTGCTCAGAACCCTGGCCACCCCGCAGCCCCCCAATGAAGTGGGACCGTTTTGTACAGTGTCTGGAGAATGGCCCAAATTCGCCCGCACAATCTATTGCACCTCGGCACCCTTCTATTTCCCCTCCCCATTGCAAATGTCTGGTTGCGGTGACTTGCTGGGTAAGGGTTAGGGGTAGTGTTAAGGTTAGATTAGGGGCTTTTCTACCCTAACGACAGGAGGCGACGGGATGACTTATGGTATAAAGTTTTGCGTGTTTTTCAGTAAATGTATCCTACGCCCAGATTTAGAGGCGAAGGCGCAATCTCTATATAGTGCTATTATAGAAATTTACCCCAGAATTCCCTATTCTTCAAGCAATATTTTACCATAATTCCCTCAGTCTTAAGCCTGAGTCTTCCGGGCCTATCGGCCTTCGCAAAACGAACTTCTTTTCTTTTAACTACTTCACTAAATTTATAGGGACTGCTGCGCAACCAGCTAAGGAATGACTAGTTAGACATTTATTGACCTACGGCGTAATCATTGGCTAAGAAATGATTATTCAGTACATTTTATTGGTCTGCAGCACAACATCTTTAACTAAGAAATGGTTGGTTCAGAAATTTTGAAGCCTACTACCAATAAAGTTATAGGCCTACGACCTAAATTTATTTATAGCCCCTCAATAAATCTATAAGTCTGCGGCGTAAGCTTTCTATTTGAGAAAATTATTATTTCTGTAAATTTATAGGCCTGCGGCGGACCCTCTAAAAAGAAATGATTAATTCAGTAAATATATAGGCCTGCAGCGCAATCCTCTTACCTAAGAAATACGTTCAGTAAATTTATAGGCCTGTGGCACAATAGCTAATAAATGATTAGTTTAGTTTAGGCCTCCTTCTTCTTTAGGCAATCTTCTTTTTCTGAAGAAATATTTTACCCCATAATTTGCCTCATTCGTCATGCCCTGCCTTCTTTCAGGGGCCTATCGGTCTGCAGCACAACCTGAATATAAGAAATTACTAGTTCAGAAATTTATAGGCCTGATTCACAAGCTCTATTAAACTTGAACCCTCGTCTTACAAAGCCTTTTCGGTGTTCAGGGTGGGGATGGGGGGGGGGGGGGGGGTTTTTTTTTTTTTTTTTTTTGCGGTGACCACCCTCGCGGGAGTTCGTTGTAAAGCATCCGATGCTTATGATTTTGATAACAGTGGAGAGTTCCAAAATAAGTACCAACATACTTAGTATGGCATCACAATGACGTCATAAAGTCCACGAATCAGTCAAATTGGCATTTTCCACAGAAAATAGGCAAAAATCCAATTTTGCGATATGAAGGTAGGAATACAAGATTTTCATGCGGTTTTCAGCTCTAAATAATGACAATTGACTATAGTATTACATAAAACAAAGAATTTTAGAGCACCCCCTCTTACCCTTCAAATTTGTTGGCATACCCTAACTCCGCTGAAGGTAATATATACTTTCACATTTTTTTCTCTTAAATGACCAGAAAGGATGAGGAACAGAGTACCCAGAAGCTTTTTACGAAGGCTTTTGGCATTTTAACGTGCCGGAGGAAAGTTCACTGGGCTGGTACCCCTTGTTAAGACGAGGGTTAAGGTTTATGAATAAAACCAAAAATGAATAATTCCTTTTTGAGTGGTATATATAATACGAAACCCTTTCATATACTTGAAAATGATCTGAAAATCCTGGGAAGGGGTCTCACTTTTGGGGGGGAGGGATGTGCGGCAGGGGGTTTGAAACACTACCCCAAAAATATTAGGCCTCCAAAATGAGAGATTTGCTACCATCCTTTACCTGATTTGGGTTGTAGGGTTTGAGGGCGAAGCCGCCAGAAGCTGAGAGAAAACTACGGTTAAACTGAAGAGGCATACAGGCTTCGAGAGCCGATTTGTATGTAGTACTACAAGAGACGGAGGGCACTGTAACAAAATCCTCAAAGATCTAAATTGGAGCCTCCTTGGAGCAGAGAAGAAAGCAAAAACCCCGGGTGTCAATTATGTATAAGATTCAAAATGATCATGTTGCCATTCCCGTCCCTGAATCTATCCCAGACGAGGTCGAACCCGGCAATATCACCCCCAAAGGTTTACCACAGTACCAACACACTCAAATGTCTACAGTTAAGCTTCTTCCCTCGCACAATCAAAGAGTGGAACTCCCAATTCTCCCTCAACATATTCATCCGCCACAATGGAAAGATTAAAAATTGATTATTCAATATCATATCTTGCTCCATGTTTCAATGGGGCCATTAGTCACATAAGTGTTGATATTTGCGTTATGACACCTTGCTGAGTATTTGATTATAGATAGAAAGATAGAGCCATTCTGCGCACATTGTTCGCCTTGGTTTGTAAGCTCCTTCATACTGAGACCACTGTAAAAATATACTTGAAACAGAAATGCAACCCTTACACTTTTCAAGAAAAAGGACCGTTCATTATACCAAACGGTTGAAAATGATACCATTCTTGGCCGCACATCCCCGTACCCCCTTTTCCACTAAGCCCCCCCCCCCTGACTGAAAGATCTACAGTTATAACTTTTGACATTGATTAGCCATATTATTTGCTTTAATCTGGTACTCTTGGTTTAAACCAGACTATTTTAAGCAACACCTAACCTAGATGGGGGCGGGGGGGGGGGGCCTGCCAAACTTCATGATTGCAACTTTATCATTGAATAGTTTTTAAGTATCTTCTATTCAGGGTGCCAACAAGTACCAACATTCAATTCCCCATAGGTTACTTCTGTGAGTCATATTGAACATGAACCCTCGCAATATTATAAGTATTACTTGACGTCATATTGAACACGCACCCTCGCAATATAAGATCTTTTTAGTTTATGCAAGTTTAACAGAGTTATTTGTTCGCTTTTGTTTGGCTTGTTCTGTTATGTTTGTTCCAAAAATTTTAACAAACTGCAAACATCGCAGAAAAACAACCCCGTGCAATAAATAGGTACATATCAGGGATCCAATGTCAGAAGGGGCAATTTCCCCGATTTTGAGGCAGATTTCCCAGATGGAGGTAGGTGTGTTTAAGGCAGATTTTTTGGTTTCAAGTGAAAATTTCCTGGAGGCAAGCAAAAAAAAGGATGAATTTTATCAGTTGTCAAGTCTTTCTTCCCAGTCAAGATCTTGGGGGTGGCAGCATCCCCCCGGCTGCTTATGCTTACTGCACGTAAGTTATTAACTATGAGAGGCAAACTTATTGTTGTAACTAATCTAACATGATGTGATGATTTCTTTAATTCTATCAAAAAATTTGCACACTGAGGTATAGACAGACTTTCACTCAATAACCCCCACTTTGATTTGCTACTTTACACCCCTCCCCCACTTAAGTTTGTGCAGATGTTATGCACATTGATGAAAAAAATGGGTATTGAGATCACACTTCAATAAAAGTTAACGCTTTAATTCCTGGGAGAAAATAATTAGAGGCAGTAGCACTATCACATGATAGATAGATTTTTTCAATTTGGTGGATCCCCCCATGGTGATCTACTTTACTTATTTATATGTACTATATAATTTATATGTGTATAATAAATGGTTGCTAACACAAAACATGAATAAAGGCATATCCAAACACAGGCTTGTAATGCAAAGCATTGGAAGTTGTACTATGTAGTAGATGCATACCGTGTCAATTTCATTTATTGGTGAATTTCATAGGGGGTCCTTTCACCCCACTCATAACTCAAACTTGTACCGTTTATATTTTTTGCTATGCAGTTTCGGATTCCTGAGATTTCAAGCTTCCTTTTGATATATGATGAAACCTTGTTCAAATTTAGTCACCCCTGGCCTTACTCCAAAATAGAGGTTTTTTGGGCTCTTGCTGCAGCACTATATGGCCGTTGACATCATCCACATATGAAGGAACCCCTATGCACCTTAACCCAAGCTGGCATGCATGATTTCAATCAGACTTCAATTTGCCCCCCCCGCCCCCCTAGCGACCCTCCCGAGTCCATTGATACCAAAAAAGTACCAAAAATACCGTGACGTAAAAATGACATCAAGCAAAAAAACTGGAAAAATCTAAAACATCACAAAATTCATGGTTTTTCGCCATTTTTTTCAAGAAGAATTTGGATTTGTGGCCCTGATGTGTGTCAAAGTATGCACCACACATGCTCTTACACAATAATCAAATAAATAAGATAAAACATCTAGTGTAACTGTATCACCACACAACGAGTGCATCCAATGATGCAGTAATCATCAATTGGGATGGTTTAGGGAATGTGTAGTTGGGGGGTCAAGGTATGTAGAGGTCATTACAGGTCAATTGACAAAGGCCAAAGGGTCTTGCCAGGTACTTTGGAGCAAGTTTGGTGGATATACAACCTTCACTTGGGAAAGAATGTTTAGATATGTTGGGCGTCAAAGGTCAGTAGGGTAATTGGCGGTCAAAAGGGCTTATGGGCCATAAGAGGTCATTCTGTAATACATAAGAGTTCTGGACCGCTTGTTCTTTAAATCC
>JAMKCH010065740.1:0-13330 GCA_023653785.1 Ophioderma brevispina
GCTCATGACACTGGACACTACACAAAAAGTCTACAACCAATATATTGGTTTTTGTGCTGTCGAAAAAAATTCTAAGAAATGGTTCGTCGTTTTTTGCGCCAAGTTCACCACCAATATCGAGTGACCGTACACATGTACCATGCCGAGTGGTAAGTTAATTTTGACTTTCTTGATTAACACATAAATTCTCATTAATCAGCTGTTTTAATTCAGTGTGTTAACTTTCGTATGCACTATGAAACAGGTTTCCTCCTAACGGATTTTTTTCGTAACTACGAAGTTTATAAAAAAGCCAATTTTCATTAAACAGCCGTGCCTTGGACTGGGTATTCTAGCTCCAGGAACGTCACATACGCAAAATGTGAATAATGTTTGTGGCTAACTCGACTAGACTCGGACAGTGCCATTTTTTAGCACCATAAAATATTGCAAGGAATAATGTGCCCTCTTTGATTAATAAAATCAAACACTACTGTTTAGGCTTGTTTGTTTTTGAGATAAGTTAAACCTGGAGGCATTTTCGTGCATTGTTTGAAGGTTAGGCTTGGCCAAGTAAAAAGTCCTGGCATGATTGGAGTGTCAGTGAGTAGTAGGAAGTAAACTTAAGACTACCCTAGGATTGTAACGTTAATTGTAATGCATCCCAACTACGCTAGGTGCATATCAAAATCCACAAATAATAAAAAAGAAATTTTATTTAAATTTGAAGCACAAGAATTTAATACCACACAAAAAATCATCATGTTACCACATTTGGTCAGTTTTGACTAGTCACCTGCTGACCATGCTCTCCTTCTGTAACTTATCATAATGCCTAAGTAAGTGGATAGCAACGATATTGCAGAGAATCGAACAATTTGTAAATTCATTGTTTTAAACTTAATAAATCTAGGGATACGTGTGTACAATTCCAGTTAACTTCTTTAATATATAAACACCCACCAATATTGAGAAAATGAAGTTTTGAGGAAATTTGTCATAAAAACCGTCTCCCGTAAATAGAAATACAGCGTGACGTCTCAAAATCTACAATTAACAGCTTGATTTTTTTGTTTTTGTGGTTTACACTAGCCCCAAATAAACAAAGATCAATATGTTTGTGTTTGAGGTCAAACTGGTATTGATCATGGCGCACAACATACGCTTAAATCGATGATATTCACCGAGAAAGACTTTTGTGATCTCAAGTTTTAATTTTGATACGCACGTATAGAAATAAAGAATCGGATAAAGTACTGCCTTGTTTTAATACACGTATTTCAAGCCAACGACTGGCGGGTTAATGTTTGCAATATTCCCCCCCCCCCATGCCAGTAAACAAAAATCAAAAATAGGGAAATTTTGATGAATCCTTTCGATGTTTCGGATTAGCAAATCGCTTCTACTCCCTTTAACTTATCAATGGAGGAGTCATACATGCAAAATAGTGTGATTAACTGATATGACAAATTTTTGTCTCACATTCTCCATTATTTTTCACGCTTCATGCGAATAAATATCCTGATTCCACACCTTGAAAGGATTCCTTAGAGTGTTATCACGACAGGATAGTCTTAATCTCTTATCAACTTTATTTTTTATGAAGTTAAATTTTTATGATTTTTTAAATGTTTGTGTGTATGTGTTATGCGTTTGTATTTTGTTTTTTGTGTTAGTTTGTGTTTTTGTTTTGCCAGGTGCTTAATGAAAGCTTTTAGCTTGTATTAAAATTGGATTTTACTGGTGCTAAAGGAAGAAGAGTGGTTTAAGCGAAAGCCCACGGTTTTTATGTAAATTGGAGGTGACATTTTGGCCATTGGCGCAATTGAAGGCTACACAAAAAAATGTCAATAGGGAGCGTTACACATAATGTTTTGGACTTCACAACTACTGTTTAAGGCATACTCATTACTGGTTAAAGAAATGTCATGTGAAGTTCCAACTATTGGGACTAGTCAGTTGACTCACATCCATTTTAAACCCTTTGGCGACATATTTATGGCTAGGCTAGGGTCTAAATGAATATTTATTTTTGCTGTGGAGTACAGCGGGCTATGACTTTAATTTTTTCTAAATTACCCTAGCGATGTGTAATGCAGTTGCAGGCGCAGGTCCAGGGAGGGGGCGCGTGCGCCCGGTAATTCTGCACAAGCTTGCAAAATCAGCCCTTTTGACAAGAGTTTATCCTTTTCCATTTCAGCCCCCGGTAATTTTTGAATTTTTCAAATCCTGGATCCGCCCTGTAGTTAGAGGCAATATTGTTTAACAGGTGCAATTCCTCCCGGTTTTGCAAGCAAAATGCTACCCACTTTGAAGTAAACTGCTAACACAAATTTTGGCTTGTATAGCATTTTTTACATGCTAGATATATACCAAAGCATCCCATTTATGATAAAATTGTCAAAAACGCTATACAAAATTTGGAAAGGAATTTGCACACGGGTTGATAAAAAGATTTTAATGTCTAAATTCATAATCTCTCTGCAAGCACATATTCTTCTCATCCATTAATTTTTAAGGTTACGTGGGTTTACCACAGCATGCACTGGAACAACATGTTGCCGCTTGTGCGGGAGCGTCTGCGACATAGGCAACCACGCATGACAAAACTGTATGGTCTGGGCCTTTCATCAGAAAGGTGCAGATGCCATAAATAAACCTACAGGGTCGACACAGGTAACAGACCATCCAGATTACATCCACCACACACAATGTGCAGTCATGTGACAGCAGCCTGTAGATGTAAAAGTGGGCGACCACTCATAATTTGGCACCCACATACAGATTCTTCATGCCACAACGACTTGTGGACTTCACAGGTTAATTCTGAACAGTAAAGGGATAGTAATCATTTAACCAATGTCGGACAAAAATAACGGATTTTACAATGAATGTATATGATAGAACTAGCCAGGAACAGATCCTCACTTTCTATTTGGTCCAAAGCTCTTAACAAATTATTACCAAAAAAAAGTTTATTTTTTAGATAAAAGTTCCTTAAGGCATTAATACAGGTGGTTTGTTCCGAATAGTGGTATTGTGTTCTCTACTTGATATGAGAGCCCTGGCACTTGCACATCACCCCACAAGTACCTGGGAAACAAACTTGCGGTTTTGATGGTAGAAAGAACGCCATAATGCATTGCAAGGCCCTATTCAATACTGTGCTAAAAAAGTGGTTAACCACTAAACGGGGCGGTTTTTTGTTTATATCTGAGGAATGAAATGGATTCGAGGGCTCAAATTTCAGGACGACAATGAGAAAAAATAACGGCCTTTCATATGATATCAAAATCATCGTACGTCCGGGTAAATCAGGGGGGTCCCAAAAGACATTGGAACACGCCCCTTTAATTCATTACACAGTCACCTATGGAACATACGTGACAGGTGCCCCGCGCTTTGTTTGCAGTTTACGTTTGGTTTTATCGCTTTCAATACACTTAATTTTTTTGTTTGATACGCTTGGAGTGTTCCAGCTTTTAAGAAAAGTTTGTACCAAATCAGAAACTATTTCTTAAAGAAAAATGGCTTACTAGCACCTTTAAAGTTTGGTTCATTTTTTTTAAATTTTTTTTGAAATTTCCCGGGGGACATGTGTAAGTGACAATACTCAGCAAAATGTACATCCTGTAGAATTTGGCAAGGGCAATCCTCTCCTCCATTACCTACATCATGTACATAGAGCATTATCATAGTTTGACAATCCCACACACCTGAATGTCTTCAGGGGTGGTGGATTCAAAGTCTAAATTTTGTAAAAATCCTGAAAAATTGACCTGAAATTCTTAAATTCAGGCTTAAATAGAAGTGCCTTAATTTTGACAATAAAAAAAACTCTGGAACAGGTAAAATCTGACGAATCACACCCTGGTACTTGGACAGAAAATTCTTTACATTCATTGCCTAATTTTAATATTTGCAGATCTCAATCCAAGCCTCACGGCAAACGAATGAAGCCCCAGAAACTGTGCAGCCAAGTGCAGAAAGAAGAGAGAGAGGAAGAGAGAAGCAGAACTGAACAAATTGAAGCAGCCTGTGAAAACACAATACTGACAAACCCCTCCATCCATCACAGAGGTCCCCAGACACAAAAACTAGAAAAAGTGGCAATGCTCGTCATCAAAGACATGATGGGAACTCAGGGAGGATGGCATAACAGTTTTCCAACTGGAGGACAAGTAATATTAATAATTTTTAATTGTTTTCCCTTGATATTAGCAGAGATTATTCACTGTAAGGTAATGATCAGGCATGAGAATGAAACTTTCAGAAAAAAACTTAAAGCGGAAAAAAAACTGCAAAAACGCGTAATCCCACAGAACTACCCCAAATCGGCTGAAAATAAATCAAACGCCCGTAAAGTCGGAGCACAAAAAAAAAACTGAATTCGTTTTTACAAACTGGAAGATTTCATGCTGAATAAATGGAAGATGTTAACTGAATTTTTATTCCATTACGAAAAGACTGAACATTATAAAAGTCTTAATTATGGTAACCAAATTTTTATCAAATCTATTTTTTTTTTTATTTCAGTTCCAGACATAATTGTTTTCCTAATATGTAGGTGAAATACATGTACTATTGAGAAATATGTGTTGCCTCGAAGATTTGACGCAAAAATTTGAATGAGGAAGTCAATGGTGTGAAACTTGGCAGTTCCATGCAGTAAAGGAATAGGCCATTGTAACACATAATTGCTCCTCTACCAAATAAAACCACACGTTAAATGAAACTGAAGCTTGGCTATATGCTTTGTGGGTGACATTTGTTACGTAAGAAAATCAATATCGGATATTAAAATGAGAAATACAACCTCAATAATATAATTTTTTACTGAGCTTGTGTGAGTCAACCCGTTTTGTCATAGGGTTGAGTTGCACAGTAACAGACCAGAACCGAACCTCTGGTCTGAATATATCTGAATAAGTCTGAACTCTACATGTGTTAATGAATAACTATAAAACTTCTGGTTGATATGATGGGTATTTTTTTTTTGATTGATTTACTTATTTAATAGAACTGTCCTGTCAAGACAGTATAACCCCGGTGGAAGTGATCAAGCCAGCAAACGAACCCTCTGCACGAACAAGGCCATTGTGACCAGACAGTTGCACATGGTCAGTGGAGGAATACACCAAGATCATTCCACTGGAATCTACCTGAAATCAAAGAGGGAATTGTTGAGTTTATCCACAAGAATACGCATCCCAATGGGCCCAGGTAACTTGCATCAAAGCGTCTATTGCTGGTTCATGGTCTGAACTGAGTAAACTGAAACGTAGGTGTAAATATTAGAACTTTCTGTATACATGTAACTACTGTTTCAAAATGATGTTAATCCTATACAATAATTCACAATGTTAACAATTATCTTATCAAAATGATTAGATAATAGGACATAATAATGAATGCACCATATAACTCTCAGCAGACTCCATTCAGATTTGAACCTGAACCCCTCGATTTGTTTAATCGATGCGCAACCCATTTGAGCTAAGAATCATAGTCATGCAATGGTATCTTACATTTAACATAAACTTACTTTAAAAAACCTTTCATAATTTGACAAAACAAAATTGCAGATTTGAGTCCTTTTTAATTTGTTCCTCTTTAGCATTTTTTGCAAACTTGTGTGATTGTGTTTAAGCACGTTGCATTTACATTGTGTTCAATATTTTTAAAGGTGGCTGTTAAATATAATGTCACAAATGGCATGTTTAGCTTCAACCAAAAAATGGGAAACAAAAAAAAAATTGAGACTAATCTTCTTATCTGAAGCAACCTTTCATCAACTTGACAACCGGTTTCTCTTCAAAGAAAAATGGGAGACTATCTGCAAAGAAGCCTGTTGCCATGGTGATAATGCCTAATCTGTGGAAGGTCACATCAGATTAACGCTAGACAACTATTCAAAGGTTTGTATACTATGAGCCATTCAACTTTGTTTACAAAAGCTTTTGAGTCCAATTAAGTAAACTGTATGTACCTGCCAACTAGTTAGCTTTTATTATCATCACTGATTTCACTGACCACCGCAGAAAGAGTCATTTGCCCTTAGAGTTTGAATTTTGCCTTTGAGATTTTCACCCTAAGAGTCAAAGATAGAAAAATCATTGTTTTACACTGTTCTGATTTTGAGCCCCCATTTGTTTTTTTGACTCTTGAAAATTTAAACCGAGGAAATTGCTACCCTCAGCTCAAGGTGCAATACCCAAACTACTTGTGAACTACTTGGTAATATTGGTTTTGCAGGTTCTCAAAATATGAACAAAAAAAATAATAAATACAAGTCGTTAGACATTAAACAACATTGCTTAGACAACATTACATGTTACGCATTAACCAAGTAATAAAAACCAAGAAAAATACAAGATAAATTATTGTAACAATCCATAATAATGTTTTCTTAACTTCACCGAAAGACCTGCTAACTTGGGAAAATCAACCCTGCGGTAAATATTGGCATAAGATCCGTGCAAGATCATGGTGGTGGATCACTAATGTTACTATCAACCTGATCACTGCTCAATATCAAGAACACCAACTCAAGTAATAGTACAACTGTTTTTTGCATATTCGAGGCCATGTTTAATCACTGAACACAAGAATCACCAACAGACACGGGAAAAGTAGCAAACTTTCTGAGACTGTAGTGGCGATCATTATACTCATGTGCACAGAAGTTTTGGCATCTCCTGTTTTGGCATTACCATTGTGTTCAATGAATTAAAGCAGGGCCACTGTCCTCGGGGGGGGTGGGGGAGATATCCCCCATTTACGAGTTTTGTCGGCAAAATGGTGACTTGTCGCGAGATCAGTATTAATGAAAATGTGTATGGTGGATATATTTTGTTACTATCTCTTCCCATTGTAATATCAGTACAGTATATTACACAGTATTTTGACCAATTTTATAATCTCTCGTCCTCCCCCAGTATTTGAACCGAGCAGTAAAAAATATTGTTGCCGACAAGTACTGTTCATGTTGCGGACACAAATTTCAAAAATTTCCGGTTTGCTGCGCTTGCTGGGTAAACTTATTTTAATGGGCGAATGAGCGAGCCGGACACTTTTAAATTAGGCCGACAAATGGGAAAGGTTTTGGTCGTCGGCTACAACAGACTCAACACCCCCTATTAAAATGTCTGTGAATGCCCCTGGATTAAAGTATTAAATAGCATGCATGAATAATAACTGAATAGTCATTAGTCACAATTGTTAATGTGTATTACACAAACATTGTAATACTGCATAACACTTGTGTTCAGTCACCTAAAATGTAAAACTTCAATCGTCAGTGTCTTTCATCCTGCTTTGTTTTTCAATGTCAAAATAACACATGTATACATGTCATTGGCACTGACGTGTAAAAGTAATTTTGTGCAGGTGCAGGACTTTTTCATTTGTATTGTTCAAACCTGTTTAAATTCTAACTTCTTAGTTCTCCAGGTAGCCAGATAAGTTTGTTAATCTGCCCGGAAATTGCCAGCGCTGCCACCAGTTTTGGAAAAAACATATGCGCACTTGCCGCTGTAGAAGTAATTAAGTCCGGCGTACTCATAGTCCGGGACAATGTGACAATAGGGTAATCACTTCAGTTGACTCTTCACGCACAGGTAGTTTTTCACGCTTATCCCGTGAATAATCGTCTATGGAGCGCCTCGGCCTGTGGCTCCCGCCGAACTATATCGCTGTCACACCGGAATCTAACTGTCAAACCTGTATTACTTAGCAATGGCATTCTTACTAATTAAAGCCACCAAACCAGGTTTGAATTTAAATGTATCGCTCCGCTTGTTGAGCTTATTGGTAAGAGCAACCGTGCTAGTATATTGCAGTTTGCGGGTTCAAATCTGGCCAAACGCACAGGGTTTCTTTCTTATTTAACCCTAGCCTGCACCGGCCATTTTCCGGCAATGTTATCAATGCTCACTGTTGTTTCATTATACAATTGTAGAAGACCATCCTGTAAATCCCTTGACCAAACTCTGGAGACAAAGATTTGAAGGTGTCTGGGGGTTCCCTGATCGATGTTAAAAGTTTTTGACAATGATGGGCTTGCCGCTTCATGTTCCGGCATTTTGGGGAATGGGCAAAACACAGGTTAACACAAAGAAAAAATATTAAAAGATTAAAAATTATTGTAAACATCAATAAAATAATGTTCTACTTCACAGAAAAGACCTGCTAACTTGGGAAAATCAACCCTGCGGTAAGATGGCATTAAGATCGGTGCTGCAGATCATGGTGGTGGGGATTACTAAGTGGTACTAATCACAATGCTCAATATCAAGAACACCAACTCAAGTAATAGTACAACTGTTTTTTGCATATTCGAGGCCATGTTTAATACAATGAAACAAGAATACCAACCCGGGAAAGTAGCAAAACTGTCTGAGACATGTAGTGGATCATGTATTACTTCATTGTACACAGAGAGTTGGATCTTCCTGTTGGCATTACCATTGTGTTCAATGAATTAAAGCGGCCACTTGTGTCTAGGGGGAGGGTGGGGGAGATATCCCCCATTTACAGAGTTTTGTGCGGCACAACAAAATGGTGAATTGTGGCGAGATCAGTAGTAATGAAATGTGTAGGTGGAATATATTTTGTTACTTCCAATGCTAATATGCAGTACTAGTATATTACACAGTTATTTGGGACACAATTTTATAATAATCGGTCTCCACACAGGTATTTGAACGACAGTAAAAAAAGTTGTGCCGGCAAGGACTGTTCATTGCGGACACATTCAAAAAATTTTCGGTTGTTTGCTGCCCCGCTGCTGGGTTTAACTTAATTTAATTGGCGAGAATGTTAGCGAGCCGGACACTTTTGAAATTAGGCCGACAAATGGAAAGTTTCGTCGTAGGCTTACACACTGACTCAATACCCCCATTAAAAATGGTCGGGGAATGCCCCTGGATTCAAGTTAATAAATACATGGCTATGAATTATAACTGAATAGTCATTAGTCACAATTGGCTAAGGTGTATGACACAAACATTGTAATACTGATATACACTGTTTAATCAAATAAAATAATGTAAAACTTAAATCGTCAGTCTTTTAAATCTGTTTGTTTTTCAATGTTCAAAAGACAATGCTATCCAAGTCATGGCATGATCGTGTAAAAGTTATTTTGGCAGGTGCATGCGAAGTTTTCATTTGTTTCGCAAAAAAATGTTAAAATCTTAACTTCTTCGTTCTTCCAGGTAGACAAAGAGATTTTGTTAATCTTTCCCTGGAAATTGCCAGCGCATGCACACGCAAGTTTTGGAGAAAAAACATATGCGCTTGGGCCGGTGTAGAAGTAATTAAAGTCGGCGTATCATAGTCCGGGAACCATGTGTGAACAATAGGAGAATCAATCAGTTGACTTCTTCACGCCAACCAGTTAGTTTCACGCTTTATCAGTTAATCGTCTATGGAGCCCGACTGTGACTCCCGGCGAACTATATCTGCTTTCACACACCGGGGAATCGAATGCACAAACTCTGTTTATTACTGCATTGCCATTCTTACTAATAAGCCACCAAACCAGGTTTTAATGTATCGCTCCTCTTGTTAGCTTAATTGGGTAAGAGCACCGTGCTAGTAATATGGCAGTGCTGGTTAAATCTGGCCAAACGCACAGGGCTTTTTATTTAACACTAGCATGCACTGGTCATTTCCAGGAAACAAGATTAATCAATGCTCACTGTTTGTTTCAGTATACAATGAGATAGAAGACCAGCTGTAGATTCCCGTGGACCAAACTATGGAGACAAAGATTTGAATGGTGTCTTGGGGTCCTGATCGGTGTTGAAGGTTTTTGACTTGGCTTTGCAGCTTCAATGTTCCGGCATTTTGGGGAATGGGCAAACAAGTTAACACGGGGTTAAAAAATTGAGAACTGTCGCAACTGTATTTTAATAATGTCTGCCAAATTACTCGCCTTATCATAACGGAATCTAAAAATGTACGTTTGTTAAGATCCTGACTTAAATTAGGACCTATGGCCAAAAATGTCCAAAGGTCATGCACTTTTCAGTTCAAGGTCACATTGGGCTAATTTTAAAACCGATTTTTAAGATGTAAGTGTCTACTTATATGTTTTCGTGTATGAAAACTTCAATTTGGCAACTTGTACTAGTTGCAAATGTATAGTTCTTGACCTTGAATGTCAATGGTGGCTATTTCAGGTTTCAAGGTCAAGCCTAACATTTGTACTGTTAAAAGTAAGCCAAATTCAATCCAGAGGACCACTGACCTAGCCCTTCTCCTCAAGGGGTGTACAACGATTTGGGTCACGAATTTGAAGAAAATGTAATTTTTTGGTGCAATCTAGAAATCCTTCTTCTCCCGCAATTCAAGAGCAATAAGCACCAAAATGGGTCATAAGGAGCCCTGAATCATGCTTCATAATGGGGTGTACACAGACTATGTTTCAAGTCACCGGGAAGCAGATAGGGGGCATTTTGTTTAAAATCGGGTAGAGGGGGGTATTTCAGGTTCAAGGTCCAGAGAACATTTGTTCTGTTAGAAGTTGCAAATTGAATTGTCATACACGAAAACATATAATTAAGACACTTAACTCTTAAAAATCGGTTTATATTAACAATTTTGACATTAGACTGACGTGCATTGACCTTTTGGACATTATTGGCCATGGCGTCCTCATTTGAATCGGATCTAAAACAAACTATACATTTTAGATCTGTATGATAACGCGAGTACTTTGACATGCATATTAATTCAGTTGGCGCACAGTTCTCAATTTTTACCTCCGTGTTAAACTGTTTGCCCTTCCCCATATGCCGGGACCTTGAAGCGATGCTCAATTCCAAATTTCAACAGCGTCAGGGAACCCAAGACCATTCAATATCTTTGTCTCCAGAGCTTGGTCACGGATCTACACCTGTTCTTTCTACTAAATTATATCTGAATATGTTTTCAAATATAATAACAGCATAATTTTTATGCCTTTTTCAGTTTCTGTTCTCAATTGGGCACAACAAAAACTCTTTTTCCAGGAAAAAGATATTTATACACAGACCGAGGCCGTGTGTAAAATTTTGGTCAATATGACTCGGAAACAACATTTACTTTTTTTATTTTTGTTTCATGAGTTTTTGTATTTAAGAAATATAAAACAAAATGTCATTTCTGTTGGCAAAACTTCTACACAGTCAATACCTTCCACAAAAAAAGTAATCCCTTATCGCAAGACAATCACATAGCTGGGTACGAAACCATTTTGTGTATGACTTAAAGAGGGCCGCCGTCGTGGTTAAAAGTTTTGTTTCGTTCATTAACTCAAGAATGCGTGAATGATGGCTAGTGAGCGAAAGGTTTAACTCGTTGAAACCAAGTGAAAAGGTTGAATTTTGTTTGTCAGGGTCCGGGATGTAAAGTTGAATAATTTGAAGGCGCACTATGTTCTATATCCATATCCAGGGGCGGATCCAGGATTTTAAAAACATCAAAATCACCTGGGGGCTTAAGTCTGAGACTTGTCCAAAATGAGCTTGATTTGCAAAATTACTGGGAGGCGTGCCCCCTCTCGCCTCTCCTGGATTCTGCGCCTGATATCCCCTCAGTGGGCATGGTGACAATTTATACCCATGTCATCTGGAAGTTGGACACAATCTTTGATTCTCGCAATACAAGAATGCGGTTTATCAAGTGTTACTGCAAACCTGGAATCGAAGGTAAACAGTCCTCTACGTCTTCTCAGCTGCCTTGTTGTTTATTTTTGTACTAATAGCTCCATCTCAATATCTGGTGAATATCAACTGTTGGTTGGCCCCTCCCACTTTGCACAACTGTAGACTGTCACCACGAATCTTTACCCATGCAACAATATCTCTATTGTAATTTTGAACAAAGTTCAGTCTACAGAATTACCAAAAAAGTGCAGTTTATATAGAATTATGATTTTTAATCACATGCAGAGTGATATATGTGCAATGTTAGTAAATTTGCAGGTGGTGTGGTTAGCAAAATCTAGGGAACTCAACGCCAGGGCTGATTTGTAGGGGGCGTCACCCGCGCGCGCCCCTCTCTATTTTTGCAAAGTTACAAAGGGCGATGGGCGCCGCATAGAGTGCCGGGCCCATTGTTATAGCTATAAAATGCTTTTTTTTAAGCACATGGCGCCCTGTAGATTTCTGAGATTGACTGGTAACAGGTGTCAGGCACCTGTAGCTTGGTGTGGGCGCCCAACATAACAGTAAACCGTATGGCGGGGGCGTCTCTCCGACTGTGTAACAAAACGGTGAAAAAAAAATCTGGGTCGACCGCTCGCTGGCTGCCTCGCCAGAAAATTGGCGCCCCCCCTATTGAAAAAAATTCCTGGATCCGCCCCTGATGCATGCAGGTATCCATCTTCTACAACATCGAGGGTGGTTTTCTCTAGTCCACATGCTGGAACTACTATGGAATTCGATGCAGGTTAAAATGGTGAAGTGAATTGGTGCACTGAAATAAAAAAATGGAAAATAAAGTAAGGTTATGATAGAAAGCGACAGTAGAAACGATTTTGGCTCATGTCTGCTAAATCATGCTAGCTGGAGTTTTACAAAGGTATAGTAATTAGCAACATTTAACCTTGGATTTTAATAAATAAATCAGTTAAACCATGTGCTGAAAAGGCCTAATCTCCGTTTTTGACCTTGCTTAGTAGGTTCTCAATTGGTATGAATTTAGTATTCAGCCACGGTTTCGAATTTATATATGATCAATAACTTACATTAATGACTTCCTAAGAAGGATTTTTAATCATTTTAGGTTTTGTAAAAATTTACAATATTCTCCAAATATGATAATTTTTGTAGTGATTTTCTTTCGTCATTCGTCGCGCTTTAGTTAACTGTGTATGTCGCCATTTTGTTTGTCGCTCTAAAGGTCATTCGTGTCACCTAATTTGGATGCATTCCATTTCGCTATAGGGGAGAGGCTGTCACGTTGCCCCGCATATTACGATGCACATTGTACTATGAGTTTTAGAGGGTTGAGTAAGGGGAATGTATTAGGGTTAGGGTTAGAGTTAGGGTTAGGGTTAGAGTAGGGTTGGTTGATTAGGGTTAGGGTTAGAGTTAGGGTTAGGGTTTAGGATTGGGTTAGGGTTAGAGTTAGGGTTGGTGTTAGAGTAGGGTAGGGTTAAGTTAGGGTTAGAGTTAGGGTTAGTGTTTAGGGTTAGGGTTAGAGTTAGGTTATAGTTTAGGGTTAGAGTTAGGGTTAGTGGGTTAGAGTTAGGGTTGAGTTAGGGTTAGAGTAGTGTTCGGGTTAGTTTAATTAGGGTTATAGTTAGTGTTAGGGTTAGAGTTAGGGTTAGGGTTAGAGTTAGGGTTAGGGTTTAGAGTTA